>BPLR01010033.1:0-61453 GCA_021605095.1 Caerostris extrusa
TAACTACCCACATACAATCCTAAGCTGGTAAGGAGTATCGATGTCGTGCTCACATACACAGGTGTGGCGTTGACATAGCATTAGTAGTTTTTACCACCATAAATCGGATTAAACAACAAAGCCCTGCCAATCATCACAAAAACCTCAAAGAAAAACATGGGGTTTAACCTTGACTAAAATGAGTTAAAATTTCCTTTCATCTGTCTTTAATCATCAATTGAAGCCAAGTTCTATGTATTTCAAACTACTGAATTATATTGAAGCAGTTTTGTGTGGTAGGGTGATTCGATCAGAAAGAATTCTTCAAATATGATTCCAGAAATTGTCAATACCAAGTCTTCGCCACGGCTACTAATCTTAATTTCTCCCCGAGGTTCATATTAAAAAAAGTTTTTTTATGCATTTCTTTTTACCTCTTAATGAGTTTTCATTCTTATCAGTTTCTCCTTAAATTGTTGGGTTTTTTTTTTTTTTTTTTTTTCAATTCCTTCTATTAGCTTTCACTTCCCAACCTTTCTATTAGCTATCAATTCCTTCATTAGCTTACTTATTCTATTAGCTCCTTTATATTTTTTTATGTTACTTGTTTATACGATGCTATCTTTTAAATAACTTTCAGCGATCCAATTCTGAGATGGAAACTCCTTAACAGTAATCTGATGCTACTACTTTCAAATCTACTGAGTACAAATAAATGCACGCTGTTTGTAAATTTATTTATATTATAAATTGCTTGAAATGTAATAATAGGTAAAATTAATGTAAAATAGGATCATTCTAAAGAAAAATTTGTGAAATAGATATAGATAATCTATATGAAAATATATCATCTATTGAAAAATATATAGAGATCATTCCTGATCCATTTTTCAGAGGAAAAATTATTAAAAAATTTTCTTTTGAACATTATACAAATTCATTTGGTACAAACAAACAGCTTTTTTTATATGCTTATTTTACACAACTTCGTAACTTATTTGTCACTTTAACTTACATGTATCCCAGGAATGCATCAGTCATTTGATAAGTCTGAATTGTAAAAATGTTTACGTATGTGTACATCATGTTAACATTTGATTAATACTATTTCTGCATTAATAAGCATTAATTATGACTGTAATAAACCCTTTGCTCTTCTTCAGAAAAAATACCAAGATGTAAAATATTCTAATGATGAAATATCGAAACCCATGTTAAAAAATATTAAAAATGATTTTGGGGGACTATTATAGTACTGCCAATTGCCAGATTCTAAACTTATACTTTTACACTGGAAGCGTTTCATTAAATGAGCACATCAAATTAAAAGCTTTTATCATAAGAAGTTAGTTATGCTACATTGTATATAAAGCCCCTATTGTATTGTCTGTATTCAAATTACTGTATTTTTAAAATTTCATGCAAGTCACATATGTAAATAAATTTAATTGATTAATAAATAAAATAAATTAATAGATTTTTCGATATTTTATTAATTATGGCATTCGTAGTATTATTAAAAATATATCAGCATATTTTTATTATGAAAGCCATTAGAAAATTAATGTTATTTATTGCCAGTTATTCAATTCACTATTGAACGTGAATTAAATCAATATTCTCTGGTTTTTTCAAATTTTATCTTTCAATTACGACTACATTTGATCCTTATACATATGAAAGTTCCATGAAAAATTATTTTACATCTCCTATTTTGCAATTTATAAATAATGTTCATCTCAAATTACCTCATTGAAATATTAATAGATTTTGAAATAGCAAAAAAAGAAAATGGAAAAAGGTTAACAGTCAGTTACAATATTGCAAACAAATTAAATGGAGGGATAAAATAACAAAAAAGAAAAATCTGATACTCACCGTCCATCTGAAAGTGAAGGGTAACTTAAGCACAACATGATGATGAGGGTTGTATGCATAGAAAATGAATTCCCTCCAACAACGGAGGTGACACATTCCCGAAAAAGTACAGGGTCCTGTATCGCTTACTTTGTCTGATATTCTTAAGGCACAGCCTGAAAAGTTCTGCATTGCCCGGACACAGGTGCCGTTGTCCGCGAAATGTTGGGTAAGGAACAACAACTGCCATTACTAAGCTCGCCCCCTAGTGTTTTGTATTCCTAGGACCTCTAGTTCAAAAGATCCTGTGGAGACACTCCACGTGTTGACGCACACAAAACACAAGCCATTCCCAGCAGCAGAGTCATCTTAACTTTGTGCAGATCCATGGATAATTGATCATCTCAAATGTCATGTCCATGGTAGAGGACTTGTCCCCTCACCAGAGACACGGCCTTTCATCGAATGTGCCATTCTTAGATGACAATCCCAATAACAATAAAAATAAAAAATGCGCTGATAGATAGTTAGATGGATGAATAATCCTTTCCTTTTCGGCCGAAGCACGCTTTCTTGGGAGAGAACCACCAACAAAACACGAACAACAAAAAATGCAGTTTTACTTGTTAAAATTCTTTCAACCTCGCTGACCACTTCCATGTGGTCGCGGATGATGCTGTTGTTGTTGTTTCCTTTTTTTTACCACCACAAAGATTTTGGATGGAGAATTTGTGAATTATTTTCTTCTTGTCTTGAGAACTTCCCCTGCAGGACAGCTCAGCGACACTCATCTAAACCAAAAAAAAACGGAACTCCAGTGAGAATTGTAGGGCCGCCAACTCCGAACGTGGTAATTCGAACTAGAAGCCGGCGCGGATGAAAACTTTCTACTTCTGACGCTGGTTTCTTCGAAAAACCCATGGACGTGAGCTGCTCAGACTTTTTCCCCCTGATTCCTCAGCCTGATAACAGGCAAAGGACGGACTGGCGAGGGAAAAAAGATCGGCGCATGCGCCTAGATCATGGACGCCTAATCATTGGCCCACAGCAGGGGAGAGACTCGCCGAGAAAATCACCCGGGTTAACGGAGGTAGCCAGCGCCCGGCAGTTTAACCGGTAGCGGGGACGCAACTAAAAGATGTTGCTTTATAGATCTTATTCTTCTACTTTTTCAAGGCCATATTTTTGGGGGAGGGATTCTTTTTTCTGTGGTATGAAGAACACCGAAGGAATTCCGTTTATTATTATATTTTTTTCTTTATTTTCATCGCTCTCTTTTCTAAAGTTGTTTAAAAACATCTCTTGTGTAAACACTATGTTGTTTTGATTCGGATTTGCTTAGGACTGTATTTGGAAGAAAATAAGCAAAGAAAAAAAATAGTAAAACATCGCGTTCTGAATATTCAACCAGCAAATATAATCCTGTTTGTTGTCCAACATCAATAAATACCACAATATAGTTTGTTTTGCTGGGTTTAGTTGGAAAATATGAGGATTTTAAAATTCAAGATAATGTATTTTCGGATATTATATTTAACACTTTGTAATCTATTTCATGAAAGCATTAAGCATTGACATTAAGTAAAAGAAGAAGAAGTAAGAATAAGATCTATATCAGTTCTAATATACATTTCGAATTAGTTCACACATATAACAGTATTTTACAAGTATATAAAAAGTAACATGTAACACATTTTCAAAAGCATAAACATTATAATATTTGGAAGGTACAAAATATTTATATATATATATATATATATTATTATATAAAATATAATAAATAAAAAAAACAAAATTTGAATAAAATATGAATAAATGATTTAACAGTTCCAGCTTGCGCATTGTCCTAAAAAAAGTTAGAATTATTTAATTAAAAAACTAAGAAATGTTTTTTGCAACGTTTTGTAAAAGGGTTTTTATAAGAAATACAAACATAAATAAGCGCAAATCTTGCTAAAATTATTTACCTTATGCCATAGTTAATAATTTGCAAAAAAATATTATTAATAATGAATATTTAGATAATAATCGGTCCTTTGAATTGTGTTTTTAAATAGCGAAAACGCTGCTGTCACTGCTTTCAAAAACAAGGTGATTCGGTGAGGATCATGACAATTAGGATGGTGAACTGGTACCACAGAAATACAAGAAATAACAAAGAAAAAACACAAATTGGTAAAAATTAATAATTACAATAAAGTTGAAAAATAAATAGAACGAACTTCACAAATTTCGATCGTTAATTTTAAAATACTTAAATTATTATAAAAATATTTATAAAATTCATATAAAATCTCTTATTTATTCACCATTGAAATACGTCACTATTAATAATCTGTAAAATTTGATTCATTTTGTAAAAGTTCTGCGTTTCATTTACAAAATTTTGATTCATTTCGTAAAAGTTCTTGCGTTTCATTTACAAATTTTGATTCATTTTGTAAAAGTTCTTGCGCTTCATTTACAAAATTTTATAATATAATAAAAAGTAGAATGATTTTAAATTAAGGGAAATGGAACCACTGGTACGAAAAACAGAAATTTTAAGTTATATCAATTAAAGTTTCGAGGTTAAAAAGTTACAAGGCAAAAATTTGATAAATTATTTTAAGAAAAATAAATGTGCAAACGAAGATATACGCTGAAAGAATTATACTTTATTCATTAGTATATTTTGTAGGAATAAAAATAACCATGTTAAATAATAAGAAATTGATATTTAATTAATTATGTTGGTAGTATAAAAAAGATAATACATTGTCTTGATAATTTAAATTCATTTCATAAACAGGAAAAGAGAACAATGAATGCAATTAATAATAAAAATTTGATTTCATAAATGATTGTGCAGAAATTTTGAAGGATTTTTTTTGTTAATGGTATGATAAACAATTTACAGTAGAAAATAAATGACGCTTTAACACAAATATTACCATTTTTTTCTTATGAATAAAACTAACAAATTGGTAAATTATCAAATAACAAATTTAATTATGTAATATATGTCAGATTTTCTTCAGTCTTCCATGAAATTTCTCACCAATTAAATTTTAAAATGTTTAATTTTAAATGTTTATTGTTTGTATTGTAATAAATAAAGCAGAAAAATAATTACCGGTTATCCTGTATCTGCATTATTTTAAAATGTTGCGATACTTTAAAGTGAGGTTGTCTACCCCTCCGTCTAAAAACTGCAGCGAATGCGATCCAACATGAAATCATAAACACCTTTACAATCTTTGGAATTTTCATAACGATTTTATTTTATGCATATGTTCTCATATCGATAATCAGATGCATGGAAGGATTTTCCAGATTGTATCTGAAACAAATATGGGCCAGCATATGGACACACAAATATAGGGCCAGCTACTTCTAAAAGTCCTTACGGAAGCAATTTGTCCCCTCATCACCCATCAGTATGCTATTCGAAAACAAACATAAGTGGAACATGAAATCTTCAAAAAAAAATAAATAAAATAAAATAAAAAAGAAGGAATCCAGGAAAGCCAAGCGCTTTTATAACTTTATATTGAAATTTCCTTGAATTACTACTTTCGTTAATTATTTGATCATGAGCTGTACTTTTGTATTCACTTATTTATTTTGTTATCGAGATTCATTTATCCACTTATTTTCTTACTTCTTTCCAACCATTTAAAAGATGTATTTGCATTTCATTAAAAAATAGCTATTGTATCACTTTTTTTTATAAATATTTTCTTATTGTGTGAAATAAAAAAAAAATTTTAAATCATATTTAAAATGGAATCGTAAAATATGATTTTAAGAAAAATTTGAATTTGAAAAAGAAATTAATTACAGCAGAGAGTCAGCACTAATCTGCGAACGGAAATTATAAGGTCTTTGAATTGCCGGTGCGTATTTACGCTGTGACATCCGGCGAAGTCAATAGAATTATCAAAGCATTAAAAAAATTAATTGCAAGAAAAAAACAAAGTTTCACTTCAAATAAAATAAACAAAGTATATAAAAGTATTTAAAAGTATACATGACGTTTAATGAAGTAGTAAATGGTTAAAAAATTTTTAGAGACCAATGTCGATCTTATGTACTGCAACTATGTAAAAAAAAAAATGTACTACTAAGGATGCAGATTATGGTGCAAATTAATGAATAAATAATGATTGTTCTTTTGTAGCATTATATAGAAGGCAGCAAAATAAATTTCTTATTTTTTGTTGCAATACGAGTGCGTTTTATTTCACATCTCAAGACTCGACTAACATATTATCAATTTAAAATTTAAATTTTAAGACGCTTTTATATATTTTGTGATAGCCTGAAATGTCTGCTTGTTTATTATTTCAAGCATATACGCGACATCAAATCACACCAGCGTGGTAAGAGATGCGTGATAAGTTCTATATATTTACAATTTTTGAATATGGGTGAACATGTACCACAGCAATTTTGGATGTCCCCTAATCCAAAGAGTGGTAGTATAAGAAAATCTGCACCTTCTCCCTCCTCCTCGAGCATAATGGAAAAACATTCTGTCGTACAGGTTTTATCGATGCCTATCCCTATCATCTCTCATTGATTGTCGAGCTTTGAACCAGGCACCCTTTGTCAAAATTCAAGCTACACGAACCCTACTGTTTTGAATTAAGGAAGCTCAGTAGAAGTAATCGACAAGTAAGTAACTGAAAATTCATGCCTTTAGTCGAATACAAGCTATAAATTAGTAGGCCAGAAAGAATCTTTAATTCAGTATAAAGAACTGAGGATGAAACTTAGGCGTCCACTTGGGGTTATTCATTCTAAATTGCGACAGTACTAAGGATCTACTACTACACCACATCACATCACTATGACTAGAGCTGAGTTGCTCCTATACAGTTTGGGAATGATTTGGGTGAGAAGCCTGACTGGGCTCTGTGACGCTCTACAGTCATATGAGATCGGGATGTAAGGCTTAAAGTGGATTCCGAACCACTACAAACATCCATGGCATCGCCGGGACTCGAACTCGAAACCTGTGGCACTGAGCGCCAGAGCACTAGACACTTGGCCATTCAGGCCCCAGTACCAAGGATCTACTTTGCCTCACAGAAATATGGAAATAATAAAATAATCAACAAACTTTAATGATTTTTGTGCTATCTATATATTGAATAATGGTAATGGACCAATGGTAAAAAATTGTCCACATAGTAATTTGGTTTTTTTTTTTTGCAAAAATTTTACTGAGTTCTATAATATTTACTTTTACCAATTGTTAATAGAAACTCTAACTGTGATATATGCATTGAAATGATTTTTGTCTCTATAACACATATATTAATATTAATACTAGTAATAATAAAGAATTTAAACACAATATTTCACAGATGATGATGATAACAAATCCTACATTTCATCATATTATCTTTTTCCTCCACTGTTTATACCAAAAGTTTTCACTGAAACATTACAAATAAAAGGAGAAAGCAGCTGAGAAAACTCAATACAGTCACGCTGATTACCTTATGCCCCACAATTATGAAACAGCTGATTTTTTAAAAGTTTTTTTTTCATAGAAAGTTTAAGTTAATAAATTGCATATCTTGTTAGTGTTAATAAATAAAAAAATTAAAAAGTACATGTAATATAACTCCTTCATTTCTTGAGTCAATAATTGGTTGGAAAATATGCTCTAGTTACATTAATCTCGTTGTCACTCTGTAAACTTAGAATGTAAAAAGAGCTGCGTGAAATTTTTTATTATGATAATAATAAAAAAATATGTTAAATTATGAGTTGAAAAGAAAAATGGTTACTTATTATACTTAATATCAAATCACAAATTTATGAGTTTTCTAAGTGTATTATTTATAAAACAATATAAAGATTTCTCCCATTTCTCTTTTTTTTTTTTTGTGTGTGTATACAATAATCTTACAATTTGTTCTTTCTAGAAATGACGTATTTATTTATTACTTTAACAATACCCGCATGTAATTTATTTCCATAGTAAATAAACAAAAAGCTACTTTCACGTTCATGTGTTTAAATATTTTTGTCTTTGAAATTTTTCACGAAACATTTAAAAATTGAAAATTGAAGTAGATGTCACTGTAAAATAACATTTAAAACTTCAAATTTTCAAAAACATATTTAGTTTTAATAAATAATATATTATTTATTTATCAAGTCAACAATATAATGATACAGGTGTGAATAAATAAAAAAAAAAAAAATCTGCTAACAATTTCTTAAATTTCAAGCTAAAACATGAGCTCAATATTCCCCTTAAATAGAGTTTGTATTTCATTATACAATTGATAGTGTCATTATTCCTTATAAGTTTTTGCATTTAAAAAAAAATAATTTCATTTAAAAGATGGAAAAAAAATGTGTTCAAATCACAGCATGCACATATTTTAACTGAAATTATAAATACGTATACGTATATACGTATTTCTTAAATAAACTCTATGTCATTATACAATTAAAAGTTGCATAATTATTATAAGTTTTGCATTCTAAACAAAAAAAAAAAAAAAAATCTCATTTAAGAGACGAAAAAGAAAAAGAAAAAGTATTCAAATCACGACATGCATATATTTTAACTTAAATTTATAAATGCGTATACATATATGTATTATAAATATGCATACGCATTCCTTAAATAGACTCTATATACAATTAAGATATATATATATTTCATTATGCAATTAAAAGTTACATTCATTATAAGATTTGCGTTTTAAAAAATAAAAAAGAATCTCATTTAAGAGAAGAAAAAAAAAGTGTTCAAATCCCGACATGCATATATTTCAACTTGAATTTATAAATACGTATGCATATATGTATTAGAAATATGTATACGTATTCTTTAAACAGACACTATATTTCATTATACAATTAAAAGTTTCATTATTCATTATAAGTTCTGCATTTTAAAAAATAAAAAGAATCTCTTTAAAAGAAGAAAGAAAGAAAAAAAAAAGTGTTCCAATCACGACATGCACATATTTTAAGTTTAATTTATAAATACGTATTTAAGCTAATGATTTACTACTTCGTTTTTGATTACTTTCAAAGTGATATATAATTAGAAGACGAAAGATCTTTTCAGCTAATGAGCTGATAACCTTTAAAAACGTTGGTTCTGCTTAGTTTATAGCGTCATGTGACTACGCCCACTGAAATCAATTATCACAAGAAACTGTAAGTGAGGTCAATTAGAAGAAATGTTAACAGCATTTGAAAAATCGCGTTTCATGTTATTTATAGCTTTACTTTCATTCCGCATGAACTCTTTTCAAGATGGGAAACTCATTTGGAATAAACATACTTTCGTCATGCATCGTGTCAAACTAATTATACTTGTTCGCCGATTAACACAATGCTTTTTTTTTTACACTCTTTTCTGTTTTAAAAGGTTTTAAAAAATAGAAAGGAGTATTAATTTTCAAATAAAACAATTCTATTTACATATTTATACAGCCATTTTTAGTATTTTTGTTTATGCAATGTTTAGCAAAATAAGATAAGGAAACTTTGCAAAAATCAAATATTAGCAGCCATCGTGACGCATTTGTGGTCTAGTAGTACGAGTAATGTACATAATTAGCCTATAAATTCAAATCTTTTGATGATCTCCGTAGCATGTATTGCTTTTAGAAAAAGAGAGACACAGAGCGGCATGCAAATACGTATAAGGCAATTAATCATAGAAGTCCACGAAAAGGAATATTTGTATTTAATTTTCATTTTACACTGTAACTATTAATAAAAATAACTAATTTATGTAATTTATTTTATTTACACGGTTTTTCACATAAAATGATTTTCGATTGTACTCAATATGCCTTAAGAAATATGAAAACTGGATTGCAGGGAATTCAAAGAATATGTTAACCATAATACGGTGTAATTTATAAAAATGTGGCCCGAATACTACATGGTCATCTCCTCAAAGTTACCAAATCATATAAAACATAATTTGATAGTCAGTTCAATTATGTTTTCATATAAACAATATTTTTATTGGAAGTTTTTGTTAAAGAGCTTTAAATACCAGATACTGTATGCATATATCATTCCAACGTTTTGTCCAATATAGGACGAAAGATAATACCCCTTGAGAGTATATTGAAACATAAGGAAGGATTTGCTTACAGTATGAAAGAAAACAGCGAGTATTATCATCAAGCAATATGCGTGATATTTTGCTCCCATTTTCTCCGATTTTTTATTTTTAAACCAACAAATCACCGATGAGAATTAAACCTTAGTCGATTCTGGTTGCACACACAACCATCAAGCCACGAGTCAAACAGTATAAAAGTTTAAAAAGCGACATTTTTTGCCAAGCAAACATATATATATATACATACATACTTAGATGCTATTTTATGAACTCATAAAGTGCATGGATGAATGATTCGTGATTCGGAATCCATGCTAAACTGTAGGTCCCGGTCTAATTAGCCCAAAGTTTGCAAAAATGGCCACTGAGCAGAAACCAAATCAAACCATAGTATAGTGCATTTATATTTTACTTCGTGGTTCATTTAGAATTTATTAGTTCGCAAACAGTATCAGAAACCTTCAAAACCTTGTTTGTCATTTCGCGAACTATCCTTTTTTTTTTTTTGAAATTTATTTCGTAAGGAAATATGTTTCTACTTGAAGTGAGTAATAAATTACTAAGATCAAGGAAAATTTACTAAGTATTCTTCGAAATGTATTATTTTTTTTTTAATAAAATACTGAATTTTCAGTTTCAATTTTTATTTTGCATATTGACCCTTAACATGATTACAAAAAGCGTTTCCTCTCAAACAATTAAGATAAGCTCATCAAAACTAATTTAAATTCATTTTCTCATATTTAATGTTAACATAAATTTTTAATTGACGCTACGATATGTGAATGTCAATTTAGCTATATATTTCGAGGAACACTAAGCACTTTTCGCATTCAAAATCAACAAGTTTGTTATCACATCAACACTACCTACAGTAGTTTATTTCATTAATGTCAAATTCTGAAGAGAAATCAAATAACATGGCGACGACAATCTTCACATTCGAAACCATTCATTAACAATATTTTTACAACTTCGTCTTTCATTTTCTGTTTGTTTAACTGTACACTAACCTTTTTCTATTCATACGACGCTGAAATTACGCAACTGCTTTCGCTAAAACTGTAAGACGGCACCGTTAACTCGAATTTCATTACCAAATGATTTCACACAATAACATTATTGTCTCGTCTCATTCCGCGACGTTGCCATCGAGCTCCAAAGAAAATTATTTTTAAAATCTGCCGCCGACATCTAAAATTAAATCGTTTGTAAAGTATAAAAAAAAAAAAGACTGGGAACGAGAAAATGGGGAGAGAGGGGGAAAAAGTGATCTAATAATAGTAGAAGTGGGATGGAAAATGAATGAATGTGCAAGTGTTTTGTTTTTTTAAATCGGGTGTGGTTTTTATTTGTAAAGACGGACTAGCGTGACGTTACTTGATTTGACTGAAAAACTGGAACAGTTACGGTTCGTCAAGTCACGTTTTTATGGATCGTCAAAAAGTGGTAGTGGCGCCATCTAGGATGGATTGCTCATATTTCCACCTAGTCAAAGTAAAATTAGAAAACTACACATTTTTAATATTCAAAAAAAATGATCCTTACAACCTACTTCTTTGAATATGTTAAAAAGAAATATAGCTTTTTATTTATTATTTTTTAAATGATAACAATTTTTGAGATAAGATTAATTTATTGCTTTGCAATATTCGATTGACTGAAGCAAATGAGTTTATGAACAGGAAAATTTATGTCAAAATAAAGACAGTTTTAAATTTAAAAAGTAAGGAAATTTTTTTCTTTATACCACTTAATAAAATAATATTTAACTCTATTATTTATACTATTTTAAAGAGCAATATAAATATATCCTATTCTGGACGTAAACCAAGACGGGTGCAATAATCTATAAGTATATAAGCAGTATGTTAAACGCGTAAATTAAAAAAAATATTCATTTACACACACACACACACACACACACACACACACACACACACACATATATATATATATATATATATATATATATATATATGCATATGGTATATGTGTGTATGTATATGTATTAATCAAATAAGAATGAAATATTTAAAAATGGAAATAATTTATGATTGGAGTAGTGTTTTCATCTGTATAAATTAATTTGAATTTATTTATATACTGAAATTAAGCATATCTTTATTTCATTTGGAACATACAAAAAATATTAATAAATATACTGATATTAAAATTTTATTATTTATATTAAAAAATTTTATTATACTAAATTTTTTATATTATATTAAAATTTTCTGAAAATATAAGCATTGTTTGCTTTTAAATCAAGCGAAACTTTTGGCAAAAACTAGGAGGATTAAAAGATACTTATACCATTTAGTATCTTATTATTGCATTAATGTCTAACTAAAAGCACCCTTGATGCCTTTTTTTTTTTAAGATTGAATTTAAATAAAATGATTCTTATACAGACAATCATTTATTAGTATATTCTTTTTATATGCTGTTATTTCGGAAAATTAAACACTTATTTTCTGAAAATATTATTATCAAAAAATTTAACCAAATATTATTTTTGAAGCAGCACTTTTAAAATCAGCTATAAAATTTCTGAACCATCTCACCCTCGTTCCCTATTCAGCTGAATTAAACTTTTTTAAGGTATAATCCATAACCATAAATCTTAACTTCTTACTAATCAATACAACAAGGAAATTTTCAGACTTTTAATTCGAATGTTTCAATGTGGTTAAGCTCATACTTCCTGCTCGAAAAAAAAAAAAAATTAAACTAACCAAGAAAAGAAAACAGTCTTAACAAAATTTAGGTAAAACGCAGATTAAAAAAACCACCCTCAAGAAACACCAACCCTTTATCTTCTAATAACTCACTTCCTTTTAGAATCGTGAATTTCTGCAAATGAAATTACCCTTCAGAAGATATTGAGGAAAGAAAGCAATTTCAGGGCAGATGCTAGGGAAGACCCTATGGCGGCTGGGTTTGTTTTTGGCAAAATTAAATACCCTCTTTTTGGGTCTGGAACCGTGATTTTAAGACATCTGTTCAGTTTCATTGGAGGAATGAGGGTACAAGGGATGTGTGAGGGAAGGTATCCTTTTTCTAAGATCAGGGCCCCTCATTCTTTGAAGTTTTATTGGAATGTCATTGCAAGACAAGATGATTCATTCCGCGAAAATTATGCTGTGGTATCAGATAACGTTCAAAGTTGTGAAGAAAAAACATCAATCTAAATACATGTTTTCAAAGTTAATTAAAAAAATTTAAACTTTTATATTTATCAAGTTAAACCAAGGCAAACTTTTTACGATGCATGTCTTAAAAAGGGTAGAGACGAGATATGCAAACAGATCAAGATTTTGTTTAATTTGTTAACCGGCTACTTTGGTAATGGAAAATTCGCAACTGAAACACTTTCAATGATTGAGACTGAAAAACAATTAATCTTAATTACGCTACGTTATAGCGCTTCTGAATAGCGTACCAATATTCATTGAGCGTTAACATTAGAGTTATTCACTAAACCACTTGATTAAAGAAATCTATTAACTGAAAACCATTAAATGAACAGAAATGAACCTACTAAATAAATAGCATTGCAAAAGAACCTAACGTGAGATGAAACCCTTAAGGCAATAAAATAAGTAGATAAAAGTTATTCAATAAGTATAAATTAATTCTCAATACTGTTATTAAAATTGAATAGAATGACGGCAAACTAGAAAAAATAAATGCGTTCTTGTAAATATTATACAATGCATTTTT
This sequence comes from Caerostris extrusa, assembly GCA_021605095.1. Taxonomy (NCBI): domain Eukaryota; kingdom Metazoa; phylum Arthropoda; class Arachnida; order Araneae; family Araneidae; genus Caerostris; species Caerostris extrusa. Next base: position 13,664 of record BPLR01010033.1, read on the forward strand.
TCTTTGATTTTGGTTCGTTATTTGAAAATTAATATTAAATTTCCATACATTCAAAAATAAATATATTTAAATTACTTCAAAAATTAGCTTGCTTACTCAAGATAATTTTACATGAAACCAATCACTACAATCAGTTCTCACTAATTAAAAAGATTTTCATTTCTCTATTAATATTTCAGTATAAGGAATTGTAAGTGGTAAAATTTTAATGAAAGAAAGAAATTAAAAAATGAAATATATTTCTAAAAGTACTAAAAAAATTGTCATTTATTTTTTAAAATAATTTTTAATGTTAACATTAACTTTTTAAAATAACGAAACATTTGATTCGCAAAAAACATATCAATATCTAAAATCAGATAAATTAGTAAGTTAAAGAAAAATAAATTTATTTGATTATAGTCATATGTATGAATTATTGATATGATATTTTATGTATTTTTATATACATAAAAATATCACTGAGTATTACTTAAACTGAATTCACATGATATGTACAAATCAATATAAAATTTTTTATCCAAATATATAAATAAAAATGTTCATAAATTTTCTTTAAAGTGTCTAATTACAGTACGAAAGTAAATTACTTAAATACGAATAATATTTGATTAAATGCACAGAAAAATTTAAAAATGTAAGTAATTATGTAGTACTTACAATTTTAAATGAAAATTTAAGTACCAGATATATAAAATCATCCAGCATATTCATAATATATATTCAAAAGCTAAAAAATTCTAATTTATGATTCCATTTTAAGGCAACAGAAGTAAAATTTCCTCATAACATATGCTGGAAGAAAAGAAATTATAAGTTCTTCCACCGCTCAGTTGCCGGAAGTTAATTAAAATGAAGTACATTTGTTGTGTAACATAAACAATTTTCTTAACATGCCGTTAATTTGTAAATAGAAGATAACAGGGTGTAATAAAGGCTTTTTTTCTTTTTTTTATCATTCAAAGGTTATAAATCAACATGATTAAGAGTTTCCATCGAAATAAATTAAGTTAATTGATGATTGAGCATAAATATGATGGCTTTTTACAGAGCTAAGTACATAAATTAAGATATTTTAAAACAGACATTCGTCAAGGAAAAGAAATTCTTCAAAATAATATGCAGTGCTTCAAGAGCAGAAAGAACTTAATCTGAAAAGTGTTTACCAACTAACTTAGTATTTGGATAAAAGCGTATAATTTTTCAAATGGTTTCAATTATTTTAAAAAGTTGTTTTTATTAATTTCCAAAAGTTAATTTTTATTAATTTCAATGCTATTAAATATTTCCATTTTCAAAAAAAAAAAAAATGCTATTTTTTTTTTTTTTTACCATCTTATATCTTTTTATTTAGAAATAAAATATCAATTAATAACTTCATGCACTTCAGCACATGGCAAAATAAATTATTTTGGCAAAATAATTTGCCATAATAGAGAGAACTTTCAATAAAATATTGTAACAAAATGTTTTAACAAGTCATTTCATACTTAAAAACTAATAATATATTTATTGTAAAAAAATTACCTTTACTCTAATAGTACACTTTTGATAAAATTATCGTAAAATTTCTTCAAAAAAAAAATATACTTCATAGATAATAACGTTTTAATTTGAAATACTTTTTATTTGTTTCAATAAAAACATGCTTTTAGAGTTAATCAAACTAAAAAGTAAAAAATAATTGTTAACATAAGAATAAAATGACTGACGAGAAAATTAATGTCACTGTTCTAAAAGCGTGGGGTGCTTTGTATGACATTTTTAAACTAACTCTGCAGTTCGGAATGAAAATGAAACATTACAACGATTGCTATCGAGCACCCCACGCTTTTAGAACAGTGACATTCATTTTCTCGTTCATGTTCATTTTTATTCTTATGTTTTTAAACTAAATTTTTTTTACTTTTTAGTTTGATTAACTCTAAAAACGTGATTTTTAGTGTTTTTAAAGTATAATATTTAAATGAGGTCCCGGTACGGAGGACTGGAACTATAGTTCTTACAATAATTTAATTGTGAGTAAAACGAGGCTAAATGCGAATATGTCGAGCCAGCCAGGATTCGAACAAGGAATCTCCTGATCCGTAGTCAGGCGCGTTATCCGTTGTGCCACTGTCCCACGAGGGTTTGAATGTCTTAGGTACTTTCATTCCACACGGGTTAAATTGCTCTTCATAAGTTAAAATAAAGTCACTAATCCTGGCGATCTAATCCTGATGAGATAATAAACTTATCAAAATATTTTATTGTGTTCGGTCCTTGATAAGTCTACAACGTTTAAATTAATTCTGATCGCTTAAAGTAGGGCAAAATCGAGCCCAAAGAGTCAGTTACAAACAAACATACATACAAACAAGCAAACATACAGGTGAAACTAATAAAAAGCGTATTAAAAAAATCCTGATAGATATATTTACAGTTCGATTTTCATTTTTTCCCAGAAAAGTAAAACGAATTATTAATACTATCGAAACATAATAAAGGTGGTGCCTTTTATTCACATAGTTGTTTAATTTTAATTAGACCAAGGTTCCATTTTGTCCGTCTTGCTAGTAAAACAAAAACTCTCTCCCAAATAATTACTTAATTTCAATTAGACCAGGGTTCCTTTTTGGATTCTTTTGCCAGTAAAACGAAAGCCACCGATCCTTTTGCCAAAAAAAAAAAAAAAAAAAATATAAAAAAAATATATATATATATATATATATATATACGGAGGACACAGACTAATATTTTTGAAATGCATGATATGAAATCAAAGTATATGAGTTGTGATAAAAACATTTACCGAAAAATGCGAAACAATAATTATACATGTTTTTTAGGCACATTAAGAAATAATAATATAAGTTGTAAAATATACTATATTTTACATTTTATTATTGAAAGGTTGTCAATACGATGTTCTTATGTTGTGAATAAAGCTGATATGAGATAGGAAAAAATCTGTTATTTTTATTGGTAATCATAATACTACTTATCATTTTTTTCCATACATTCATATCAGAAATATTAGATTCCCATGCTAGATACTATTTCCCCATGCTTACTGACTCCAAGATATGTGCGCTCCTGTTTAAGAATCACTTAATAACACTATTTTTGTTATAATTAAAAGAAGTTCCATAATCATATTTATAGCATATTATTTTTACCCGAAGGCTTGATACTCACCAATACTCATGGATTGTTATGCCACTTTTACAAATCACATTTATTGCTATGCTAAATGAATTGATGTTATGGTCTAGACCAGGAGTGGCCAACCCGCGGCCCGCCTTGAATATTTTTGTGCGCCTTGAGATTTATCTCACTTTTACAAAATATATTTATTTTTATAATGGCCAGAGTAGTGAAAGCCAATCTATTAAAAAATACATAATGTGTGCATCCATATATTCAAAAATTAACTGCCTAAACTATGAGAAAAAATTAATTTTGATTTTGAAATAATATTCTTGAGAAATAATATTCTTTTCTTCTATATGACAGATATTATTTGTTTTATTTATGAGTTTACAATTATGAGTTAGCAGAATAATTAATTTATACTCTGCGCATCGATTTGCAAAAGCTGAGTGAAAGAGTGGAGAAACAAATATCACACTAGTAAAATAAATATTTTTTAACGATTTCATTTATATTTATACATTTTTATATTTCATTTTTAATGTTATATATTTCTTTAAAATGGGCGTTTAGTATCATTATTATTATATTATCTATGTTTACATGTAAGAATAACAGTAAACACAAAAATAATAACTCATTATGTTTCAATTTTTCACTCCAAAAATGTTTATAATGGATCTAAATCTAATATGGGGATATATAATTTAATATGCGGCCCACGGAGTTATGATGCATTTTCAAAGTGGCCTTAGAGATCATTTGGGTTGGCCACCCCTGGTCTAGACCAAGGATCTCCAAACTACGGCAAGCGGGCCAACACCAGCCCAAGGGTAATGCGGCTCACCAAAATTTATTTTGATTACATTGTAAAATTTACAATGTAAGAAAATCATTCAAAATAACAACCAGGTGTTTTAAATGACGATCAATTATGAAACACAATAACAAGCATACGAAATGAAATTTAACATTAAAACTAATGATAAGATTTATCCTAAAAACTTACAATAAGAGAAATTGTATAATTAATATTAAACATAATTCCCACTAATTAAATATTAATTGGGTAATTCTAATGAAATTAAACATTATAATTAAAATTAATGAGATTTATGTATCTGCAACTTTTCACTGACAATTGCTTGTAGTTGTGGATCAAGTTTACTAGTGGAAATTATCAACAGTGACTTCAAATGCTCATCAGTTAACTTGGATTTGTAAATATTTTTTGTATACCTCATTTTGAAGAACGGTTTTCAGATAAGTATTACCGAAAGCGGAAATGAAGCCACGAGCAAATTTATGCAACTGATCAAATTGTGAAATTGTGCATTTTTATAAAATTCCAACAATGATGAGTTTAATTTTTTAAATACTGCTACACTGCAAATCAATCGTTTGCAATTGCATCACAATTTAAAAAACGAGACTTAAAATATATTTTTTTAAAACACTCAAAGCTCAATTGGAAAAAGGCGACCTGATGGCCAATTAGCGTTCTGGCCTCTAACCAGGCATCAGGTTAGAATCCTGGTGATGGTATGGATGTTTTGTGAATGGTTCGGAATCCATGTTGAATTGTAGATCCTAGTCTAATTAGCCCAAAGTGTGAACAAAATACCCGTAGAGCGACAAACCAAACCAATTGGAAAATATGCCGTAAATGGAGTTTTAGTTTGCTGACTGAATATTTGGTTTTCAATTAAGATGATGTTTGAAACAATTTTTGTTCAACTCCAAATAATATTTTGTCGAAAGGATTTAATATGAGTATATAAATCAAGTAGAAGCAGGTTTTATCCGTGTAATTTTAAATTAAAATCATTCATATGTGTTAAATCTATATAAAATGAGAACTTCCATAGCCACTTATTGTTTTGAAATTCAACCATAGGACGATTCTTTTCATTGAAGAAAATTGTGATTACTGAATGGAGTTCAAATTGAGTTGCAACTTTTCCGCAGCCAAGCCAACGTACTGCGGTAATATAGGAGGTAAAGTCATATTCTTCAATAAACTCGCGAAATTGACTATGAATTGAGCACATGTGATCTGATATAATTAAAAGCTCTGACACATTAAAGCATTTTCCGCATAAAGACCGTTGATAAATTATGCAATGTACGATTAATGATTTTGAACCACCATCATTTTTGATTTAGAGGAATTATCATACAGCAATGATTTCAATCAATTTTTTCCAGATAAGTTTGTGAATTAAATTTTTTTCATTGAGGCAAGATTGTTATTATTACTAGAAGATAAAGCATGGCATTTCCCAATTCATCTGAAACCATATATTTTTACTGAGATAAAATCTAATTTCCTGTGAAATTGAATTGAATTTGAAAATTTTAATATAGCGGCAAAATTAAATTTTAATAAAATATCTTAAAAATACGAAACTAAAATAAAACTACTTCGTGAATAGGCAAACATATTGAATACATATTATATATATAATATAAATATATTGAAACTTATTATATATAATATAATTATATTGAAACATATTATATACAAACATGACGTGTAAAACCAATTAACCACATCAAATCCTTCGGTTTTTACATGAAAAATGCATTATATGAAATACATTTTAATTTAAAATAAAATGTCATCTAAAATGGTAATAGAATTTCTTTTACTTTAAAAAATATAGCTTTGTATTTTTAATTGATCATAGCCGTATTAAAGAATTGCCAAAAAGGACAACATAAAAATAACTAATTTATTTTATTACGGCAGAATAAAAATAATTTGAATTAATTTAAAACGTAAAAAATTCAGTTTTAACTCAATATTTGAAAGGAGCAAAAAAGATACGTAAAACGTCACATTTAGGAGGAACATTTAACGCAAAGAGTATTTTTAAAAAATAAATAAAAAACAATTCTTAATGTAGTGCTGCCGAATATTCACAATGGTGAAAAAGGACAGCAAAAAAAATAAATAAATAAATAAAACAATTAAAAAATAAAACACATTTGAATAATAATAATAATAAAATTAGAGTTCAAAAAAATAATTGTTAAAAAATACAATTAGTACAAAACATAATGAAAAAAGACAATCCCAGAAACTTCAAATATTTTCTAAAAGGAATTATCAATTCCCTTCAATCAAATGTTTATGAATTAATTAGTATTAAATAAAATTGAAAGAAAAAAAAACATTAAATACAGATTATGAAATACAAATATAACTAAAATTGTAGAGTTCTATTGCTCCTTTCAAAATCATAATTCTTAAATTAAATTGAATGAATTTTGAATTAAATTTTTGAAATTGCAATTTACAAAAAAAAAAAAAAAAAATGTAAAAGGTCAATTAAAAAATAGAATTAAATATTAAATTAAAATTAAATAAAATATATTTAGAACTAAAATTTTATTATGAAAAATTAGTTTTTGCTTAATCAAGATCAAGTTCCAGATAAAAAAATATAATGGATACAGGGAAAATTTAGAGCTCTGATTTAAATAAAATACAATTACATATACACATAGATATCTTCCTTTATTTATAAAGACATTATTATTTTATATAAGTCCTCACGTTCCACATAGTATGAATGTCACTGACGAATAAAAAAAGAGAGGTATTGCCTTCCGGAAGGATTGACAAGGATAATAAGAGAATTGTTAGGTATACCAGGTGTCATATAAGAGAAAACTCAACAAATTATCAACTATCAATCCAACTTCAATAAGATCAAATTTTGATATGTCAATTGTCAATAAGACACCTCGTCCCTGAAAATAGCGCAAGTAGTCAGGGAATTTGAAGCAGTTTCTTGTATGATAGTCTGTAAGTGACACTAGTCGGGCATCCCACAAAAATTTTAAAAGCCACAAAAAGCTTTCAGTATTGAGCTCAGTAGAATTAACAATTTTCATTTTACAAAACTTAAATTATAGTCTTCTATATTAGTAATCAGGTACATTAATTCTTTTTGAATTTTAATCAAATAAATATACATATTTAATTATAGATTATGAATTATTTGAAAATTATGGAGACCATCACCTCCTAACATAATTTATACCAAGCTTTTATTAGCATGTTCTCTTTCTTTTTTGTTATAGATTATAACTGGTTTGAATTTCCTTGGTCGACGTAAAATAGTTTGAAAAAATTTCTAATCAGTGAAAAAAAAGCAAATTGTTTTTATGAAGCTATTCTTTTTCTACTAATTCCAAACATAAACAAATAGGTGGTGTTATATATATATATAGAGAGAGAGAGAGAGATTAATTAGTCACATCGCGGGGTGCGGGTTTCTTTTTGCACACTAAAACTATTTAGATGAGGACTACAATTTAAAAGTGGATTCCTTACTACTACCAAATATTCATGCCCCAGCCAGGATTCGAACCTGAAAGTTGTGGCACAAAAAGGCCAGTGCGCTTGCCATTTGGCCACAATGACACTATGTCCAAATAGAGAGGGAGAGAATAATTAAATGATTTTATTATTTTAAATGTTAAAATAATCTTCATTATTTTTCAAATTAATCCTTAAATTCATTACGTATCATCCCATGCACATCAATTTCAGAATCCGAAAACCTTTTTCATTAAAATTCAAAATTTCACCTTTAAAAGATGTGGGCAATTTTTTCTTGCTTTTGAATTTTATAAAGTAATTAAGCCACAATTTGCGTAAAACCTACTAAGTTACAATAAAAGATATAAAGGAGCATTCATCATAACGCATTTTGTAAAACAGATGCTCGTATATAAAATTTTTGATGCGGATGGTATATTACAACAGCAAAATCACCGACATATTACAACAGTAAATATTAATTTTTGCACGCACGCCTCAATATGGTTTGTATATAATTGTATTACAAAACACATTTTCAATCTACAAAAATCGAAATAAAAGATACTTATTATTGAACCAAATCACGCTAGAAACACATGCGTTCGGTCGCGTGTACACGTTCACGAGTGCATTATTATTATTTTGCGTGAGACACGAGGATTCCATCCCTTAATTATTTAAGTTACCTTTTGCAACTAAGGAGAGGGAACCTATAGGGGGCAGGTGAAAGGAAATGGAGAAGGTAAAGTAAAATTCATACGTCCCGTTATCTTTTGTATAATGCTAGCGTGCAACAGATGCTTAAAGGGGAAAAACAACTGTAGAACTTGTCTGTTACATTGATAAAAAGAAAAAAAAAAAAATATATATTGAGAGGTGGGTTTCTTTTTTTTTTATGAGTTTGTAATGTTAAGCACCGTGTGTTAAATGATGTATGGATTTGGTTTTATAGTTGTAGGGTTTGGCTTACGAGCTCTAGGTGATAAAAGTGGAATTTTTTTATCAATATACATGAAGGAAAATATTTTTTTTGTTGTGATTTTATTACTATAGTAGACTTTGGAGATTTTGTGGAAATTAATTTCAGCAAACGTGTGAATTTTGTGAAATAGGTTGTGGGACAAACTCAGGAAGCTTGCTATATTCAGATAAAAGGAAGTAAGATAAGTGAGACGAAATCAGGAAGAAATATTTTATGGTGTGAATGCTTGAATTACTACATGCACTTTGAGATAATTCAAGTAAGAAATATATACTAAATCTAGAAATAAAAAAGTATTAATAGAAATGAAAAGATTTATGTTTTAGTTTCATTAAAATATTCGAAAAATTGTACATAATTTATGATCTTTTTAACTTAGTAATATTTTTAAATAATTTTTATTATTATTATTATTACAAAATATTGAATACATAATTTTCAAATAAACTGCGTTAAAATTGTATAAATTATAACTAAGAAAATTTACCAACAAAATTCATTTCAAAGTTTTGAAGAAATTTTCATAATTTTCATAAAAATTACATTGAAAATTTAAAAAAAAATATTGAATGTGCAATTTTCCAATAAATTGCAAAAATCTATAAATTACAACTAAGTTTATTATTTATCAGGTTTTAAAGAATTTATCATAAAAATTATAATGTTTATATAGTGGGATATTATAGTATTATATAATTATAAAAAAGGGTATTTTTTTTTAGAAAGCAATCTGAGTTATTCAAAAATATTTTGTTAAATTTGTTTTTTTAAGCGAAATAATTAATGCTTTTGAAATCCATACATAATTTTTAAAATGCAAACATTTAATAAAAAATTTTTAAAATATATATATTTTGCTAATAATTGCATACTGTTGAAAGCAAAGAATTATAAATTATTTTCGTATTAAGTTAAAAATTTATGAAATCATGAAATCAATTAAAATCAGTTATAATAATAATTCTTAAGAATTTTTGAGTGGTAAAATATGCCACTACTAACAAATTACTACTTTAATTTTTAAAATATTGTAGAGAGAAACCTTTTCTCCTCTCTTTTGAAATGAAATAGATTAATTCCATTATATTTAATTCCCAATACTAATTTTTTCAAAATTAATTAGTATAGTTTAGTATTTCTTTTTCAAGTCAAAATTATGACCAAATCGCAAAATGGCGGCCGTTGGAATTTGGCGACTGTTTTTGTGGAACTTATTGAGTGATATAAGTTGGCAAATGTGGCAATCCGGGTTTCTAGTATCATTTTATTTTTTTCAAATTTTTCGTTTAATAACATGACAACAATCTAACACTTCTCCATAACGATCGTATTTCAAATACTTAATCATATGAAATGATTCAATTTCCCTGATGTTTTCCATTAAAGAAATGCAAATAATTTATTAATATAATCAAAAACCTATCACGAAATTGAACAAAAAATAAAGTAAAATTTCAATGCCTGTCAATTTCAACTTATGCACTAAGCATGAATCAAACACAAATTAAAAACAAAACAAAAAATTAATGCTGCCACAAACTAGTTTACAGTTTACCTGAATCGTTTTGCTGAAATGGTTCGTTAATATTATAACAGAGAATTGACAGGTCGTTGATCGTAAAATGAGGTTAAATATACACACTTTTAATTTTTTCACATCTTTTACCAGTGATCTATGGAGTAATTTATCTGCCAAGAGCTGTCAGAGAAGGAGATAAACTTTATCACTCAACCCAGCTTAGAATGATGCTTATGTTAAATAAGGTTCATTTAAAATGTTATTTTAAAAAAGGCTAATATCAACTCATCCATTTCTATTATTGTTTTCCTTAATAAATCACATGGTTCACGTTTAGTGATTATCATTTGAATAAATTCACATTATTTACATTGAACGCTACATTACCACACATTGCCTTAGGTCAAAGAAAATAAGAAATTTAATTACAATCTCATTAAAAGGAAGAAGATTTTGATTTGTATAATTTGTGAAATTAAAATAATATTTCTGTAATATTTACTTTAAAATACGAATATTTAATGTAGCAAATTATGAATTAATTCATGAAATATGGTATTCTAATTTTGTTCACCGATTGAAAATTTAAATTCTGCCTCACAGTACTTTAAAAATATTTTATATTCAGTAAACTAGGGACTTCTATAAGTGAGACTAAATTTTTATTTTTAAATATATTGTTTTTGTAACTTTTGCTATAAAAATTCAACATTGGAACAATCAGTGATTATTGGTTGATTGCCATATTTATTACCTAAACTCTATAATTTTTGTTATATCTGAGTAAAAAGGATCTCAACTTTCTTTTAAAGGTTATATTATCATTTTTACAATATTAAAAAACATACATTTTCATTGCATTTCTTTTAACTACAAGTAATTTATATGCATAATTTCAGAGTTAGCTTTTTATTACATGAATAATTATGATAAAAGTTTATTTTCCCAGGAAATCTCAAACAGAAAATTCAGCAATGATCAATGCTTCTTATTATGATATCAACTGATTTTTTTAAATTAAACAATTCATTTTTATTTTTTTCAGATAAAGACATCGTTGGTTACCTTAAATATAAAGATTGCTTTCTCTCATCACACAGCCTCCAAAAGAATATCTTGAACTTGAAAGAGGAGAATTGTGTGGCCGACATTCTTAAGTTCGACGTGTTACCCCACCCAATACTCTCAGTTTTTCAAAGTGACCAAAAACTATTTCTATAATAGCCTTTTTAACTGTGGATATCACTAATAAAGTGGCCTAAACCGCAATCATCTGCTTATAGAAACCTTGCATATCGTTTTATTTTTGGATACAAAAGGCACATTATGTTCTAAAATTAAGTAAGAGATTAAAAAAAAGTGAAAAAGAAAAAAATAAAAGATAAAAATATAAGTCGGGAAAACTATGGTGACGTCGTGTCTACGTTAGGGTGTGGTAACCTGTTGTTAAAGCTTGAATTTCAATTTCTAAGCAAAATGGAATCATCATGCCCGTCGAACTGTTAAATTTTCTTAAACTAAAAGATGCAAAATTTTTAGTTCATTAAAAATAATTGTTTTCGAATCTTTGATACTTATATATATATATTCACATTATATGAATTCTTCAAATCGAAATAGATTCCAATCCATTAACCTACGGAACAGATGATCAACTACTCTATTAGTTTTTGATTACGAAATGATTTCATTGAGCAAATATATGTATTCATTCATATTCGCAAAACTTAAATGTTTGAGTTTTACGAATATGAATGAAAAAGATCTATTTTTCTCAATGAAATCCTTTCTAATCAGGAACTAGTAGAGTAGAGTAGATGCTCATCTGTTCCGTTGGTTAAGGATTTTTTTAAATGTTTGAGAAAGTGCAATACCAAAATTTCGGTTTTGCATTGTTTTAACTCTTTATCAGTAAAACTAATAATCGCATTTCGATTTTACAGATCCATTACCTAGTTTTATATGTCAGATTTCGTTGTCATAATTATAAAATCTTCCAGAAATTTTTAACATTTTTTTTAAAATTTTTAACATTTGGCTTACGACCTCTAATAAAATGCTCCACTCTGAAAATATTAATAATTGCAAAGATAAAATTATTATCATGGGTGTATAAAATATATTTTGAAATAAAAAAAACCTTTTTTGCAGCAAGAACAGAAAAAAAAAATTAAAAGGCAGTTAAGATGTTAAGATTATTAGATCAGATGCTAAAATTTATTATGACTATTAGATGCTACAATTTATGTTAGACATAAAAAGGAGACATTCTGCCCTTTCTTGTGGAACTAATGTTTTTTCCTCTCTGAAATTCTTATATTTCCTAATTTTTTTTGTCCTATTTATGTATATATTTATTTTTGTGTACGCTTCAAAACAATTGAGATAGTTAGTTGCACAATATCATATTTAACAGAAAGATACAAGCTCTAATCTAAAGAAATAAGATAAATAATCTGAAGGTTACTAATAATAGCTGAAGCAGATGTAATCATATCGAAATTTTTAATTTATTGATTTATCGTTGTATTTTTAAAAATTTACAATTTTTTTCATAAAATAAAATATATATAAATATTTAAAATCAGTTTTACATACACAAAAATCTGCGCAATTTTCAATGTAATTGTAATTTTAAGAAAATTTTAAAAAGAAAAGTAAATAATCAAAAGAAATATAAAGTAGTAAAATATTTTCACTAGTGCAACATTTCATAATAACAGAGAAAATTCTAGTTCGTCAACTTTTGTTATGTTGCAACAAGCAATTATAATATTTCTGAGAATTTACTTCTTACATTATTTGAAAGTTAATTTTTTATGAAATAAATATTAAATAGATAGCTAACCAATATTTTTAACAATTTCATAACAAATTATTCATTCTTGAGTGCACAGTTCAATTTGTAAATTATTCTATTATGTAACTCTTTTAAAGACAAATTGTAACACTTTTAAAGGCTTTTTAAAATGTTTAGTTAAATTTATTATGCATTTAGTTTTTACAAATTTCCATTCTAATTATTTGAAACTTTTTTCGAAGAATTCATATGATAATACTGCAGGAAAATTTTTAAATATAAAACATATTCTTAAATATTATAAAGACGATCATAATATCAAATGGATTTTTATAGTAATATTACCTTTTTTTTTTTTTTTTTTTTCACTCTCTCAGATTTTTTATATTAAAATATATCTCTAGTGGTTATAAGGGAGAAAGCCAATGGATCTGTCAAAAGATCCTGCCAGGAGTTAAGCATCATCGCCTGTTAAAAATATCCGATTAGATAATGCAGATTAAAAACCGAAACCGATACCAAAACACATTGCCTCTTTCAGCTAAAAAAAAAAAAGCTGCATCTGTTTACTTGATGGGAATATAAACGTAATCACTCATTCTCACCTCATCAATTTCTTAATGTGATTCACGACCCATTTCTTGATAAGGGAAGCGGACCCCTCATTCGTGACCCCAAACAGAAACCAAACCACTGCAGGCCCTCAAAACAAAGAAGGAAAAAACATATCACCTAACACGAGCCCTTTTGTTTTTTGAAGGATCCATAAACCTCGGACCGATACAATCTGGAAGAGGCGCAGCTGATTTCTGAGAGTAAACATGGTAAAATGATCTGATCCCAGTAAGATATACCTCAGGGGGGCATCTCCCTTCATGGGTTTTTTAAGAGGGGAAGAAGAAGCCCGTGCCGAACCAGATGCTTTTGTCCCTCACGAATGCAGCGATATGATTTTGGTAGGGAATGTCTGAAGATGAATCTGATGGGCAAAATTCCGTTTTGGTCGTGATGGTCTATACCCCCACACCCGTGCACTGAAAATGGTTTCAACATCTGCTATCCCATGTCCATTTCCGCTTTGCATCACTCTTTGAATGGATTTTTTTTTCAAAGCATTATAGTATTGAGCGTTTAATTAAATGTTATAAAATATTACAATATTACCAATTATAAAATTTTACAATGTAGGACTTATTCCTTAAAATTAGAAATTTTATAAATGAAATGGCATAAAAATTTTTGGAAATTTTAAAATAAACTTTAGTATTAATGATACAGTAAAAGAAATTGTAAATCCCAAAATAAATACATTTGGGTTTATACTTTCATGTTAAATTCTTAAGAATTTTTTTTCATTGTAGGTGCATACTTTCATCGTTTTAATAATGTAAATTATTTTTAATCATATTTATAATATAATAATTTAAAAATAATACAATTAAATAAAAATATCTCTTCTTATTTCGATCGATTTTTTATAGCAGCGAATATATTTTTAGAGCAACAGCAGCTAAGGATCAAATAAAAAATATTGAAAAAAATAAAAAATAAATTCTAACAATTCTTACTATTGAATAATTTATTCAGCTCGAATAGAAAGAAGAGATATTTTTATTTAATTGTATTCTTGAAATTTATTCAGACTTGTAATATCAGAAATTTTCAATTTCAACAAATGGTGTTTTCAATTATAAATACGTCATTCTAATTCAAGAACTAATATATAGAACTAATTATTAATTAATACAGTGTTAATTAATTAGTATAACAAAATAATTACATATATGAAAACTAATATAGTAAACTAAAGATATAAACATTTCTTTAAATTTTTGAAAACATCGGAAATTTTGCACAGAAAACTTTTTGGAATTTATTCTATTTATAAAACTTGGTACTTAAAGAAGATAACTTAAGAAGAAAAACTTAGTTAAAGAAGATAATAAGACTTTTTTTATATCTAAAATTTTTAAAGCAAGTTTATGTTTGTATAATATTCATCAGAAATTTATTTTTATTGCGTACAAATTTAAAATACTTTTCACCCATTCGTAAGTAAACACAGAGATTAAATATTCTTTTAAAATTGGTAGCCTGATAATTTAGATCATTTATAGAAATATTTTTACTGCTTTAATCAAAAGTATATATTATATATTAATACAATAAAAAATTTTAATTACAATAAACATTTTTAATTACAATAAAAATTTAATTTTAATTCTTCAAAAATAAAACCTTTAAATGAGAGAGCTCTGAAAAGGCAAAAGATGATTGTTAACTTCTATGGGATGCTTTGCCTCACATAATATTTTATTTATTTTTAAATGATAACTTTGTGCTTTTATTATTTGTTTTTTGTAATTATTATTATTATTTTTGTGGTATAAATGTGCATTACGAAATATTTATTTTATATTTTATCCTTACATTAAAAAAGCAGAAATTGTTCCAATTTCAGTAATATTAACATTTAAAAAAATAAGCTGCATGCAAATCATAAGTTTTTTAGCATAAAAGATTTGATAAAAGCAAAATATTTTCGTGTATGATCTTTTAAATAAATAATTGATATGATATACATTAATCTTGCAATAATATTTAATAAAATATTTTTATTAAAGACGAATAGATGTAGAACTTCAGTTCTGATATTCTACAACAGGAAGTTTAAAAAATTTAGTTTATGTTACTAAGATAAGTAAGCAATATCGCTTATACATTTTTTGTATGCGTGAATTAGATTTAAATAGAAGTATACACAAATTTAGACCTGTTTCTCTTGAAACAACGTTTCCAAAACATGAAATAAGAACTTTAAAATATTTCCATAGATATTCATATCTGTTTCAATTTTATTTATCATTATTATTATATTTATTAATATTTTTTTAAAGATTTTCGAAGTGAAACTTTTTATTTCTCTTTTTGGTACAGAAAAAGCACAAAAATATGTTTTGGGCACCATTTTATTTAGTTTTTTAAAGCAAGCATTTAAAAATTAATAAATGCATAAATATAATAACAAAAGAAAATTGTCACATAATTTGATAAGAAATTGAGCAGTATAATAGATTTAATGACAAATAAAAATTTTGAAATAAAATAAAAATAAAAATAAGAAATAAGAAATAAAAAATAAAATAAAATAAATTGTCTGAGTAAATGTCAACTTACGAAAAAAAAAAATTCATTTTAAAATACAAAATTAAAAAAATATATTAGTAAATGTTTAGTCAGATATATGAAAGAACCGATTTCTCTAAATAATATTTTTGTGTTAATCTCTAAATTAATCCCATTTTGATAAATGTTTTATTTGGTTATTTATTTATTCTGTTTATTATAAATGTTTAATTCCACGTTAAATAATTTTAAACAAAAGTCAAACATTCGAATTTTTACAAAATAAATTAAACTATTTTTAAAATATAATAAAAAATAATTTTTAAAAATTCATTAAAATATTTTAGAAATATATTAAAATATTTTTAAAAAATATATTAAAAATTTTTTAAAAATACATTAAAATGGTTGAAAAATAATTTGTCGGAAAATATAGAACTTTATCATGCAAACAGTATTGTGATATTAAACCTTTAATCCTGTTCTTAGAACAAAAATTGTTAAAAAGAAAAATTGTGTGCAACCCATATTGACTGGAATTTAAGATTGATTATTAAAGTGCAATCATTTAAAAAGTGTAAAAAAATCATCCACGATTTCAACTCTGACATAATAAAGCTTTTTGCTATGATTTATCTGTCCCTAATCTGTTTCCCCTAAACAGTCATTTGAAATTTTTTTCAGTCTCATTAAAAAGCACTTCTTTGTCACGCAGATGGCAACTTTATTGTTTTAAATGAAACATTATCATCCAAGGTTGTTTCGTTTTGTCATAGTGAAAAAAGAACAAAGCGAAATTTGATACAGATTACACATGATGATGTACTTCACGTTTTCCCCTTCACTTTGCCAAAAAAACTTGAGTCCGACGAGGTGTACAACAATCTGGTGGAAAAAGAAACAATTGCTCATATTTCTTAAATGTGTGCAAATTACTTTCATCACAGTCTTTTCACTGAACTTCGTGAGAAAATTTTAATAAAACTGGGCAATTGGGTCAGCTTCCTCCACGGAAAAGCGCGGTTGCTTAAAAGATATTATCGTCTTTCTACTGCCTACCCTAAATGGTCTACTGATATATTTGTTTTTCATTAGTTGATAATCGTTTATTCAAGTCAAGAACAATGATGGGTCTCGAATGTAAATAAAATGTACCCTCCACTTGTTAAAAGATGTATGGGTCAATTTAATGATAAACAAACCTGAAGTAGGTATTTGCGTGAATTACTTTAAAAATGAAAAACGAACTATTACTGTAAGGTCAAAAGTGTTTGTTAAGCAACATTACAGAAGGCTAATTTACTTGTGGGAAACAATTTCTGCATTCATAATATTAAGAAAATTTCTTGTAAGTGCTTATTTTATGTAGATCACTGCTTATTTTTTAATTAATTAAATTTTTTATAATTTACATTCAATTTTTTTTGGGAAAAAAAAATACTTTTGTTTTATTAAAGTTTACAACAAATTTACTTGTTTCTATTGACAAGCATTTAGGATTTGATGAGGTGATGAGATAGTTGGAGAAGCTTCTAAAAATGGTAGGGCTTTACTTCAAGACTACTGTAGCATTTTCCCACTGAAAGAGTTGTAGCATATCGATCCCAGGAGAGAGAGGAATATATATTCTTTAACAAGTGCATAATAACAACCTATCACTCATATCTGACAGTAGATAATCAGTGTCATGGATAATGAGACCTCATGAAATTAGAGATTGTCTGTGCGATCTTCACAGGTCAAAAACAATTACAGATGTAATATTGACTACACCATGAGTTGTTGCATCGTGATAGGTGATAGACCAGGGGTTGAGAAAGTGTCTCTACTCTAATGAGAAATGAGAAAAAGCTGACGATTTTCTTAAAAAGGAGGTTTTTGAAGAAGTTCTGCGACGAGAAGGCGACAAATTTTTTTTTTTTCTGAAAGTGACTGAATAGGCAAAGCAGAGTTTCCGCCTGCTTACAAATAGAGCCTTTTGTGGTTTCGTGTATCACGCCGTGTGACAATTAAGGTCTACGGAGGTCTGAGATCTTGTGAAATAGATTCGTTATAGACTTGAGAACTCTAAAAATCTCCGTCCTTGGGTAATAAATTGTAATAAATAGAGTTATATATATATATATATATATATATATAATGCTTTGTAAAAAATAAAAAGCTAAAAGGGTTCTCATGAATATGAAAGTGGCCCTCTTCTTGAAATCGTTAAATGTCTAGTCTACATGAGACGTTACAATTACTATTAAAAATACAAAAGGCTTTTTACTAATATTCACACTTTAAAAAAAACTTTAAAACTTGAAGTAGAATCAAGTCTGTGTTTTCACGCATTGAATTTGGCCTTATTATTTTTGCTATTCTTTTATAAGTAAACTGAATATTTTTAAATTTATTTTGTTTGGCATTGAAGAATTTCAATAAGGCTATATTTTAAAAGTAAATTGTATTCTACTATGATAAAAGTTTATACACAAAAAATAGCTATCTGGGATGTTTGAAATACAATAGGCTGGCCCTCAACATGTTGGATATATCTAATAAAAAAGAGCTTATAAATATGTCATCATCCATTTAATCTTAAATTAGGTACATGCTTAATTTTAAAGAAAATATCTATAAGAGACTACAGGATCTTTTATGGAAGAAAGTAGGAAACAAATTCCAATGGAAAACAAATAAAATAATAAAAGTTTAAATAAAATTTATGTACAAAAAAAAATGTAAAAAAGTAAAAATAGTTATCTAAATCCCATATTCCAAATATTCCTTGTTTCATTTAATTTATTCAAATAATCCAGAGATTTTAAAATATTTTTAAATTAAAAATCAATTATTTATTTATATAATAATAGATTTTTAAATTTAAGAAATTAAAATGCAACATTAAAAAAAAAAAAATTACTCATTAGGACCACATCAAAATTGTTGTCTGGGTATGAAATGTATACAGATTATTAAAAAAAAATTATTAAACAGGTTATGAAAATTTATTTGTGTGAAAAAAAAAGTTACAATAGCATGAACATGTTTATATGAATATATACCGGTTTTTCGTTCACTCCAACATGATTCTCAAAACAGATTTCAGAAACATAACACTTTCTAAAAGCAGTAACTAAATGTATAATACAGAATTTGGAACAAAAATATCTCCAGAATTAACTAAAAATTATTTCGAAATTCCCACAAGTATTAAAAGTAGATATTCATTCAGGCTAGTATTAAAAATTGTTTAACACGTATCTGAAAGATATTTATTGAACTTAATTGTTCTGATGATAATTACTCTGAAAACTTTTACCATTCATTCTTCCCTTATGAGTTAACGTATTTATTCTAAATAAAAAGACAACATGTAAATAAAATAAAAATACGTACAAACAAAAATTTCAAATATTTTGTTTGATAACTTTTCATGTAATAATTTGCATACATGGCCTGTCTGTCTATGCAGAAACTTTATGATGCACTGTTTTATATGTATAAAGATTTACAATTTGTTTTATTCTAGATATGTATACTATCAGTCTGTAAGTAGAATAAATAAGATTTAGGAATAATTAAATTATTAAATGTAAATCTTTCAGAATATAATTATGTAAATTCTTATACAATGAATGAATAATTTAAAGTATTACATAAAATAATAATAATATTTAAACAAACATTTACAAGAATTTGCAAAAAATAAAACTATAGTAGTATTTTACATAAATTTATATAAAAAAGAAATTTGAATTACCTTATGCAATTGTAAAAAAAATATATCTTGTATGGCATTTATTCATTAATTATACATATTATTGCTTAATAAAATAAAATTTTCAAGTCGCTTATTCATATTTTCATTCCAACCATTTCCTTTTTCTAGTCACAATATGCTATTTTAGAGTTTACAATAAAATTAAAAAAAAAAAAATCGTCTGCTTTAATGAGAGAAAAAAAAATGACGTCATTAAATGTTATAAAATCTAAATTAGCTTTGAATAAACTGAGAAATTAAATAAACAAAATCCAGTAATAAAAATATTTAGAAATAATATGTTTTTTTTTAATTTTTAATTAAAATAAAAAATAGTGCTAAAAACATCTTTTAGCACTTTTCGTCTGCTTTGAATTTTCTTCTACGATTCATGGTATCTTTTATACATTTCGTATATTCCATTATTATTTTCTCTACATAAAGCTTCTTTTTAATATTTTAAATTCAGAACTGAACTGAACTGAACTTAATATTCCTTTAACTTATGGTGAATGTCGGAGTGTTTATTATTATAATTTAAATATGACAAAATATAATGCAGATTTTTTTCTTTTCTTACATACTTCTCATCGTTTTGATTTCTTCTTTTTTTTTTTAATTTCTCCACTTCTTTCTACATTATCAAATTGGTATTTTTGTAAGTTCAGCTGTTTATATAAACTATTTATCATTAAACTTTTTCGAAATTTTTTTTGTACCTAGCAGAATAAGTAAAGTAAGTTAAATTTAGTTATAAAATATTATTCTATTAATCTTGTTTACATAAAAGTCTAAATTATTATAAACTTTCATCTAAACAATTATAAAATCTTTGATATTTAATTATTTTAAAAGTCAAACTCACTAAAAGGCACTTTACATTTAAAAAAACAAATCATTTATTTATTTTTTTTTTTTTGATGAATCAAATTGCAATAAATAATTTGTAGAAAATATTAAAATACGTAAATTTGTCATTTTTGTATTTAGCGTAAGAAATCTATATTACTAGTTATCTACATAATAAAAACAACTTATTTATTTTTCTATATAAATATCTATGCTCTGTCTCTATCTGCTTATTTTATTATAACTCATTAAGGATGTATTTGATTAAAAAATGAAATTTTTATATATATGTTCAAGATACTGTCTCTTAAAATATAGGCTACTTGTTACATCAGTTATCTATTACAATATGCATATTTAATTTTTGGTGAAAATATAATTAAAAACATAATACAATTAATAATTGTTAATTTTTTGTAAAATGCATGTAGTTTGCTTTATTTTTTAATTATTTCTGTCAGTTAATTCAATTAAAAAGTTTTGTAGTTTTATATGAAAGTATAAAAGTGACTATCTCATTCAATACGGTTATAACAATATAGAGTTTTTGCATACCGTATTATAATAAAAATACGGTATTTTTTAACTATAGAAAACTAATAACAACAAAGACGTAGGGAAAGATAAAAATACGGATCTAATTAATGCAATTTTTACTAAGTCAGATAAATGTTTTAAAGCTATATAACGTTTTAAATTGACTTTTTTATTATTATTTTATTTGTTTATTTTGTTTAGGATTCAGTAAAATATACTAATCATATCTGAAATGTTTTTATTTACTTACTTAAAAATTTTAAACATCTACATGAAGTAAATATTCATCGAGATTGTTGTTATGACTGAGGGGGAATAATTTAGATGTTATGACTGTTGTTGTTATGACTGCAGGGAAATAATTTAGATTTAAAATTTATTTTTTAATTCCCTCAGAATTATTTTTAAGCAAATATAATTAAAATAAACTCGATTTTCAAAGTAATGACAGCAACATGAATTATTCGAAGGAACTCGTGCTGATTCTTCACTGGTTTACAAGAGAAAAAATAGTGAGTAACTTCACTTACTCGAACACGATCATCAAATAATTTGAAATACTGTATTTCAATGCAAAAAATGCAAGTGGTCTATTCGTATAAATTTTGAAATAATATCAGCTTAATTTGTATATTTGAATAGTTACAAAATGTTTTTACTTATACTATACTACAAATATACTCTGATTAACTTTATACAAAAAGTACATTTCACTATTTTAATGTTTTACTGTTTTTTAACAAATTGTTACAAACGGGTAAAAACATGAAATAGTGAAATCCACTGAAATTATCCACGAATGGCCACGAATTATCAAACTGGCTATACATCAGGGATTGAAACATGTGGCAATCAGCAGGAACATCATCTGAGAACATAGTCAGTGGGGTATACGTTTACAATCGAAGCTTTTTCAAATAGTTTTCGATTTGCTTTGCAACATGTAGCAGGAATTGTCATGTCGAAAAAGGGTTTTGTCGTGGATTCCGGCCGATTTCTTTCAATACTTAGCTTAAGCACATCAATAAAAACCAGTCTTTTTATAATTGACTGCAGTGGTATAAACCATGCAGTCAATTATAAAAGGTTTTTTATTGTCTTCATCATATTTGGCTCGACAACCCATAATGAGAATCGGCCCTCCGGGACTCGAACTCGAAACTTGTGATACAGAGCGCCAGCCATCAGCCATCTTAAAAGCTTTTAGCAGCTCATTATTTATTCGATTCGCTCTCATTCATTTTCCATATCAAAATCACCATTTTTGAACTGTTTAAACCCTATTTGAGAAGTTCTATTTTGCTGGTGCATGTTCCCGAAAATTTTCACAAGAATTCGATGAGCATCAAGTACACTTTTCTGCCAATTAAAACAGAAAAGCAAAACTTCGTGCAAGTGGTCTTTTTTTTAATCATTAAACATATTCAGAGCTAAAAAAAATATATATATGTTACCAACATTTCATTAAAATGGCACATACTAAATATCTAAGTCTATTGGCAATTATTTGATCTGGGGTGATTGTGGACGGGATTCATCTGGTAATAGAACGAAGACACTTATCTTACATCATCTGATAACAATTTAAATTTAATACTTAATAGTTTCTTAAAATAAAATTCCCTAATTCTTCTGGAGATTGTTTTAAATTCGTATTCAGAATAAAGAGACTGTAAACCACATGACAGGTGACAGAAGAGAATGACCTTCATCTTGGAAAAAAAAGACCTTTATCCTACTTGGAGTGCAGCTTCTTGCTTTGAATCCCCAAACGAATTGGATCTTGTCCAATTACAAGAAGGTCGCTCGTGAAGAAGATAAACGAATTTTCGGTCATGACCGATTTCCCATGGATCATCAGCTTAAACAAACCGTTTGTTTTGTTTCTAATTTTTCACACATTCAATATTCCAGTTATTCCCACCAAGAATGACTGGTCAGGGAGCGCTTTCAAAATGCATTTATTAAAATGAAGATAGCTCTATTGTTGAATAATCTCATACTATCTGAAAGTATACTCTTTTTTTTTATCAAGGCAACAAAGAAAAATACTAAATGAACAGATTTGAAAAGGTTATTTTATAGAAATTAAAAATCAAATATAAATAATTTGAAAAAAAAAAAAAAAAAAAACCTGAAATCTTTTGCGAATTTCAATTTGTCACGTGGGAACATATTTTAACGCTTATTTCAGAACGAAACTTGTATATTTACTGTTAATTAATGGTTAAATTGATTTTCATAAACATAATTGTTCTCTAAATAAAATTTTCAGAACTACGAAAAAGACATAAAATCTGAATAATTCAGAATTCTAAGTATCCCATTTCACAATTATTATTATATATTTTTCATTTTAATTAATATTTCCAAATAATTATAATAAGAAAATTTGCTATTAAATATTGCATTTAAATTCGATTTAAAATGTTCTGTCTACTGTATCTTTTTATTTACTTTATGATTGAGCAGAAATGTTGAACTCGTAATTTTTTTTTTTTTTCATTGAAGCATTTACATTAATTTAAAAATCATGTAAATATCCTGTAAATCATAGAACTTAAGAAAAATGTCGTAACATTTTTTTTCTAAACAATTCAAACATTATTATCAATGTAAATATGTGAAAAAGTACCAATTCAAATAATAAAATAATACACTTCTTTTAACTGAATGGATTTAAATAAACTTATACCATCAATCAATTTAGTTTTGTTTAAAATAATAATAATTATCATTATTTATTAAATCTTTAATCGTTATATTTTCTGTAAAATTACGCTATATCAAAATATATTGCGTAGGTATACAAATTTATGTAAATAAAATTTTTAAAAGTAATACAATTTATAGAATAAAGGTACAAAACTTCTATTAAATTTTTTTCTAAATCTACTTAAAAATCAGGATTAATTAAACATCTCAATTTTTTTATTCTTTGAAAAAAATTTTAAGTAGTCAACTATTTATGATATTATTTGAAAACAACCAATTACGAAATTATTGAATAACATTTATATTTCATTTAATTTGAAATTAAAAGAAATGTAAAAAAATGTAGAAAAGAATCCAGATGCAATCAAACCAAAAAAATGTAGAAAAGAATCCAGATGCAATCAAACCAACATTTCTTTTACCATTTATACAAATATATTTTCATTCCAAATTAAATATGCTGCTTCTACTTATCTATTTCCTTTACTGAATTTCTGAGTAGATTTTCTTTCGGTGAATTATACAACCCTAAAACGTGTCAAATTACGCAGTCCGAATCTAAATTTATGTGAACTTTTCTTCTAATTCACTTAAATATACGACATTGACTTTAATATCTGAAAAGTTTTGATACGAATTAGGGATTGCAAAACCGGTATACCGGGATACCGAATACCGGTATTTTGAGCCATTTGTACAATTTTGTAATACCGGTATTCACAAGTTTAAATACCGTGTTTTCTGTATATACTAGAAATTTAAAATTCTTATCTCTGAAAGAATTCTTATCTGTAAAATTCTTATTCTATAACAAATTTTTATTCTTATTCTATTCTCCACAAACCTATCCCCATTCAGAAGAATTCGATACAGTTATCGAAGATTATGATGACACTAATATCGATAGTGAAAAGGAATTGTCTCTTGAACAAAAATTAGAATTGGCGATAATTAAAAACATTTCAACACACCAAAATACAATATAGAAATCAGCTATATCCAAAACAATCTGTCGAGAAATAGATTTATTTGAAGGGGATTTAGAGATAAATACTTGGAAAAGGTATATCGCGCATTGCTAACAGTACCACCCACTAGCGTAGATGCTGAAAGAGCGTTTTCGACAGCTGGTAGTTTTGCACAAAATTACGTTACATGCTTAATGATAGTACAATTGATGCATTGTGTTTTTAAGATCACATTTCAAAAATTTGTAGTAGTACCACAGACTGAATAGTGATATTTAGACTTTTTTTGTGATTTAAATAAATAAGATGTTTTTTTAATTTTTTGTGATTCTTTATATATTGTTATAATTTATAAGTTAAAATTTTTTTCTGTGATATTTACATTATCTAATAAAACTCGCAAATAAAACGAAAAAATACAGTGTTTTCTTTCTTTTTCTACTACCGGTATTAAAATCCAAAACATACCGAATACCGGTATTGAACTTTTGGTCCGATATTGCAATCCCTAATACGAATTAAAAAATTCTAGGAAATCACAAAACTTCAAATGTATTATATACGAGGGTAACTCTGAAATTTTTGAGACAGTGGCAGATGACAAAAGCAGGAAAAAAAAAATATTCGTTAAATTTGTAAATTTGAACTCTTTTATGGCCGCAGACAATAATTTGTGGCAACAATTACAATTTAGCTGACGCAGAATAGATTTTTAAAGAAAGGAAAATAGAATTGACGGGAGAGCATTATCGCGCTATGATTTTCTATGATTTTAAAGTGGGGCGAAATCAAGAAGAATGTTTTCAACGTCTACAACTAGCATATGGAGACGAAGCTCCATTTCGTGCTACTGTATTTAGATGGTTTACAGAACTTCGTAGAGGTCGAAGTTCTCTGCTGGATCAAGAACACACAGGAAGACTTTCATCAGCTGTAGCTCCAGAAAATGTGTCGGCCATACGAAAAATGTTAGTCGATGATAATCGCTGCACTTATCAAATGATACAGAAGAAACTTGACATTGGATCCGCAGCTATACATAGAATTATTCATGAAGAACTGCATATGACAAAATTAGTTTGTCGTTGCAACCCCATAATTTATCAGAACACCAAAAAAAAACGGAGCGTGTCAGAATCTGCAAAGAAACCATAACATTACTTAACGATGGTGGACACCGCCTTATTTCTAAAATCATAACTGGTGATGAAACTTACATACCGTTTTTGACGTTCCAACACTACAAGAAGGTAAAGTATGGGTCTTTGACAATGACCCCAAACCAACAATGGTGAAAAGACAACGAGCAATGAAAAAAGTAATGTATGCTGTTTTCTTCAGAAGTACGGGACTGGTCAAAGCCATCAAGTTGGAGGGACAGAAGAAAGTCACAGCTAACAGGTACACCACTAAGTGTCTTCCAGAAATTCTTCAAGAAGTGAATGACTCATGCTTCACAATGATAATGCATCTTTTCATACGGCAAGATCGACAGTCGAATTTCTTAAACAAAAACGAATGTGATAGAAAGTGTTCAAAAGAAAGTTCTATCATCAAAGTGATAGAACCTCCACCCTATTCCCCTGATTCTGCTATGTGTGATTTTTGGCTTTTTTAATGTCAAAAAAATTTACGTGGTCGCCGTTTTCACTCCGAAGAGGAGATTGATGAGGCTATAAAAGCATAGTTTTAATCAATTCAAGAAATGGGTGGCGTGAAGCATTTAATCTTTGGAAAAATAGTCTGCAAAAGTGCATTGATGTTGGAGGGGACTACTTTGAACACTCTTAAAATTTGGTAAGATAAACTTGTACCATTTAGCCGTATCTCAAAAGTTTCAGAATGACCCTCGTAAGGACACTTTAACGAAGCATTTTTATTTTAAGAATATTATTGTACATGGTTTGGTGGATAGAGTTCTTCGAAAGCTGAAAACTGTTATTTTAACAATAAAGATAAATATGGTAAAACAGCAGATCGAAAAGTCTTTTTATTTGTTTGTAGAATGAGAGTGCGGATTATTCAGATGTCACTTCTGGATTTGTCACTTTTATTTGCTCTAAAATGTGGTTCTGGTAGTAGCGCTTACACTATTACATATCTGCCGCTCTAGTGGCAGATGATTTCAGATCAAAACATCTGGTATTTGAAAGACAGCATAACAAAATGAAACCATTTTGTTAAAGTGAATAAATAGTAAATACTACTACTACTTCAACCAGTTTTTTATTATTTGTTATAAACAACTATTTATTAGTCTCCTATAACTATTTATTACGTTATTTGAAAGCTTTGTTATAAATAACTACTTCAACCAATTATTTATACCTTGGATAAACCTATGAACTATTTAGCCTCGACATTCAAGAAGTATATAATAAATGTATAAAAGCTAAACTCGTATTAATTTTTTCTTTCTAATTTACTTAAAGACTCATGGTGATTTTAAATAACTTTACAATTTTGATGCCCGTTGAAGAATTTCTTGGAAATCGTGGAACTCAAAAAAGAAATATAAAAATATAGTGAAAAACCGTTTCCCTTTAAATAACATTACAAAAAGCTCTATCTTTTCGGTAAAGTGAATGGATGATAGGTGCCCCTACCCGCATTAACCGGTTTGTCTTTCTCCAAAGCGGCATCGTAAAGGACCTAAAAGAATACTACAGTCAGTTAAAAGAAAAAAAGATAATAAAAAAAAAAGTATCTGGTTCCCAACTGCGTTATTAATTTCCAACCAGCTGAGAAACGATTACCCGTTCAGTCATCATGCGCACCTAGCTGACCTCCTCTGTCAATTGCATTTTAATTATCTCCGTATTTTTTCTATCGAATAGGTGACTTGTCCTAACGGGATTGGCCCCGAAGGGGTCTAACTTGTAGGAGGAAGACCCCGGAAGCGACTCTGAAGCAGCATTCCACAGAAACAAAGAAGAAGAAGAAGAAAAAAAAAAATCATAAAGCAAAACCTCACGACACAAAACTGAATGGTGCCCAAAGTGGTAGATCACCGACCTCTAGTGTTGTTGGAACCTTTCACCCCCTTTTGCAAGATCCAGACGACTCTAGGTCAATGTCTAGAGGGTGGACGGGAGTGGATGGTCATGTGCAAATCTTTGGGATTGGATTAAATAATTTTGCTTTGTTTGTTTTTCCTTCTTTTTCTCTCTCTCTGTCTCTCTCACCCCCGCTTCTTTCTTTCTTCCATCCCGAAGATCATGAGCAGGTGAGGGGAAGGATGTAACCGAAACGGAAAAATTTAATTAACTTGAAAATGTCTTGACGTTTGTGAAGGTCGAGGTCACGGCAGATAAGACGTTCCTGTGGCTTTTTTCTGGTACATTGTTTTATTAGAAATATAAAAGTTGGCCAGCGACCAAATAGATTCTAAGCTGTAGAATAAGATTTCGTTATTGGAATAATTAGGAAGCAATATATTTAATGGATAAATAAATCTGTGATCCAAAGATGATGGAAAACTAATCAAGTCCATTCAATTAAGCATAATTTTGCATATTTCATAACGTTCCTTCTCTTTTTGAATTAAACTTCTTTTATATAAAAGTTAGCCAGTTACTAAATATATTCTGAGTTATATACAATATGAATTGAGAATTCGCTTTTGAAACGAATTTTGCAAGTATAATATTAAATAGCCTCAACAAGTCGAAAATTTTATGCTAATCGACATAAAGATTTGAATCAATATAATTTTGTTTATATTATATTTCAGCATTATATTTTATTACGGAGCCTGATGGCTGAGTGACTAGAGCTCTGGCGCTCGCTGCCACGGGTTTTGGGCGGTGCCATGGATGTTTGTAATTGTTCAGAATCCATTTTAAACTGTAGGTTCCAATCTAATAGGATTGTTGGACGTAGGGTTGACAACCCTACCCCGTAAAAAGAAAACATCTACTGTCTAGAAATCTGCCAGTAGGCAGATGGCCTTGGCCCACAATGGGGCTGTTGCGCTACTGCTATTGCTGATGATTATAATATTTTATTCTATTTCAAGATAATTTTTTGTTTATAATATATATTTTTAACATCATTTTTGTTTATTTATTTATTTATTTTTGTAATTATGTATATTATGCATTCTGAAAAAAAAAAAATAAAGAATATCTAAGACGATTACGGAACATATCTTTATATAATTTATTACATTATTAATTATAAATAATAGCAGTAACCAAATAGGGAAATTTAATTTGAATTTTTCAGTTAAAGTCATCTGTAAAGAAAATCACATGATAAGATGGCTTTAAAGGTAGTATATAAATATAGGAGGACGTTGCTGGTTAAGAAAAATATCATTGAGATCAAAGATATTGTAAAAAGAATAAATAAAAATTAGGATTTATTAAATTTTAACGAAAAAAAACCAGACAGTTATGGCCGGAAGATTGTATGAAATACATTTTGCAAATTATGAATTACATATATACATATAAATTATGAATCTTTTTATATAGCAGCTCCAACGTAGTCATTGATGAAATAACTGAATGAATTATTCCTGTACACATTAGTATAGTGCAGGGGTCGGCAACCTGCGGCTCGCGAGCCGCATGCGGCTCTTTGGATGTGAAACTGCGGCTCTTTAGTTCCATACGTAAATATTATTTATTTTATCAAAAAAAAAAAAAAAAAAAAACATTTTAAAATCGTTCTGAATCGATTAACGAGGAATCTGAAGAACTGTTTCGTGATTTCAAAAACAAACCAGAAATCTTGAAAAAAATCAAAAATTTGCCACTCTCCGCTAAAACAGTACAAAATAGAATAGCTAAAATATCTTCAAATGTAACATATTTGCAGGTGGAAGATATTCAACTTTCTTCTGCCTTATCACTGGCTATGACAAGATCAGTCTTGCGACATAAAAGACATGGCACAAGTTGCCCTCTTTTGTCAGGTATATGTCTTCCCAAGGTCCAAAAGAAGAACTTCTAGGATTGCTACCACTCTCGGGACAAACTAGACGGGAAGATATAGCGAATGCCGTGCAAAAAAATGCATTGATTTGGTTTGGTTTGTCGCTCTACGGTCATCTTATGCAATCTTTTGCAAAAATGCATTGAAGACAATAAGATCGATTTAAATAAAATCGTTTCAATAGCAACTGATGGATCCAGAAGTATGACAGGAAAAAAAAATAAAGGGGCAACAACGATTCTTCAGAGCAAAATAAACCACGAAATTCTTACGTTTCATTGCATAATACACCAAGAAGCGCTTTGTACCCAAACATTTCCGGCCGAAATAGTTGAGGTCATGAATTTGGTAATCAAGATTGTTAACAGCATCTTATCAAAAGCATTCTACCATCGTCAGTTTAAAGAATTCTTAAACGAAATGGAGACTCGGTATTCCGACCTCCTTCTTCACAATAAAGTGCGATGGCTTTCCAAAGGTAAGGTGTTGAAACGTTTTGCTTTGTGCTTGAATGAAATAAATACATTCCTAAATAAAAAGGTATTAATCACCCTGAGTTAGAGAACGGCAAATGGTTGCAAAAATTTTACTTTATGGTGGATATCACAGCGAAATTAAATTATCTGAATCTAAAACTGCAAGGAAAGGGAAACCCAGACTATGTTTTGGTAGAAGAATTGGTTTGTTTTGAAGAAAAATTAATTCTTTTGGCAGAAGATATTCAGAGCGTTATATTACTTCATTTTCAATTTCTAAAGCAATATCGTGATAAAACTAGTGCAACTGTTGACACGAAGTACTTCTGCACAGTTATAAAAAAAATTAAAGATGAATTTGCTGATAGATTTGAGCAATTCAAAATCAACAAGACCACTCTAGTATTCATAGTAAATACTCTCAACACAAATAGTAACGAAATCCACATTGAGCCATTTGGAATTGATACTGGATCTCTAGAAATGAAAATGATCAATTTAAAAAGTAAACATTGTGGAGTGGAAAATTTACAAAGTTGAAAAGCAAGTTGGAAGAGTTGGAGGTCCTGAAATGTATGTACATAACCCAACAAAAGTGGACAACTTTAAAAGAAATGCCGCCAGTTGAGGCACTTATATTCGACGTATGGAATAGTTTGAATTCCCATTGAATTTGTTTGTTCAATTGTTTGTTATTGAAGTGCAAGTTAGTGTTGTAAGTAAATGTTTAATTGTTTTAATTTTTTACTTAAATAATAAGTAATTATCTAATAATGAATAAATAGAATGATATAATGAATAAATAGATATGTTTTCTTATGAATAAATAGATATGTTTTTTAATCAAAAAACTTTATTTATGCGAGTACTAACAGGTGGGCTAGTATTATTAAATCGGCTCTACTAGTATTAAATCCATATGAGTTTTAGTTAGCCCTAACCTTCAAAAGACGCGTGTATAAATTTGACAGCTGTTGCACTATTAGTATGTGAGTTATAGCATTTTTAGTGAAGCAACTTTTGTTAGTTTGAAAAAAAATGGATAAAAAGGAATTTCGTGTGTGCTAATAAAGCATTGCTTTTTGGCGAAAAAAATACCATTGAAGGCAAGGCTTGGCTTGATAAACATTATTCGGATTTGGCACCAGGAAAATCAACCGTAGAGAAGTGGTTTGCTAAATTTAAACGAGGCGAAATGAGCACCGAGGACGATGCGCTCAGTGGACTCCCCAAAGAGGCTGTTACCGACGAAAACATCAAAAAAGTCCACAAAACAATTTCTGATAACCGTAAAATGAAGTTGATTGAGATAGCTGAGAACCTAAAGATATCAAAGGAACGTGTTGTACATATCGTGAATGAATATTTGGATTTGCGAAAGCTCTGTTCAAAGTGGGTGCCGCGCGAGCTCACAATCGACCAAAAACAACAACGAATTGATGATTCTAAGCAGTGTTTGGAGCTGTTCAATCGTAATCAACCCGAATTTTTGCGTCGATATGTGACAATGGATGAAACATGGCTCCATCATTTTACACCGGTGTCCAATCGACAGTCAGCCGAGTAGAACACTAAAAATGCTGTAACTTCATTAAAAATGCTGTAACTCAAAATACTAATAGTGCAACAGCTATCAAATTTATACACGTGTCTTTTGAAGGTTAGGGCTAACTAAAAATCATATGGATTTAATACTAGTAGCGCCATCTATGTGTCAGGCTACGAACTTTTCAGCCCACCTGTTATTTATTGTTGGCAAGAAAAAAATTTTGTGACTCTTTAAAAACTTTGAAATTTGTAAATTGCCATTTTTGGCTCTTCCGACTCAAAAGGTTGCCGACCTCTGGTATAGTGCAATTACAATGAATTTAATACAGGAGAAAATGCGTCAAAATACACTATTTATCATATACTAATTTGTATGGAATTATATAACCATCGCTAACCTATGTTAAATGGGATTCATCGGCGCAAATCATGTTATGAGCACGTATTCATGCATATCGGACAACTTAGGGACTTGGGGGTTAACGCTTGGATTCATTTGGACCTCCCAGGGTCTGATTTGGAGCGATACCTTGTCATTTGGACCTCGTTTGCTTTACGCTATGTGAATAAGTGGCTATGCAACATTTTCCTATTTAAAGCATGAAACTAAGTGTCATAACTATTACTGTGTTATATACAAAAAGCAATCAACGACGTCTAATTGAAAGCATTCATGCAGCTTCAAAGCTTTTTTTGCACTCCAAAAGAAAACATACAGTTAACAGATAGATAACTTTCATGCTTTGTCTGATCGGTATATTAATATTATACAATGTTCTATATGGGGTAGGCCTGTTATCTCGATATTTTTTATATACTGTTTAATCATATTCTTCTTCATTGGCTCAACAGCCCCATTGTGGTCCAAGGCCGTCTGCCTAATGCCAGATTTCGAAACAGGAGATATTTTCTTTTTACGAGGTGGGGTTGTCATTCTTACGTCCAATGCTCTACAGTCATATTAGATTGGGACCTACAGCTTAAAGTGCATTCCGAACCATTGCAATCATACATGGCACGGCCGGGACTCGATCCTTTAACTAGTGGCACCGAGAGCTAGTTATTCGGCCATCAGGCCCATTTTATCATATAGATTCCCCAAATAAAATTTACGTTGATTGAGTACATTTTGAGTACAATACGGGTTAAGAATTTTTAAGTATCCTTATTAACTGATTATTTTTCTAAGTCATAAGAAATTTTTAAATAACTGAAATAACTGATTTATAAAAAGAATTAGTTGCATTCCATAACGCACAGTAGCGTATAATATACGGGCAATTCATGCCTGCTTAATAAACTCTGTTAATTGGAAACAATCTGTCTAGAACATCAAAAAGAGTCATATTTAAAATTTAGAAATAGGAAGAGATAATAGATAAAGTAAATATCCGGAATATATAAATTCCTAATTAAAATGTTCTAGAATTGCGTATTGCGATGTATCATGTAATTTTATTAATTTTTTATACAATAATTTCCTGATTATAATCAGCAGAATCATACAATCCACAGTCATAATTTTTGATCTAGAAAAGTAAAAGATACCACATAATAAATCCGCAGTGGCGTATAATACACGGGACATTCATGCCTGTTTCTGGAAATACTGTATTCCCATCAAGCTCTGTGTTTATAACATGGCATAGAACTAACAAACTATTTTTCCGTTTTAAAAAGAGTTTTTGATGCCGAAATGATTTGAAAAAAAATATTGTGTTGTAAATTTAAGAAGCATACACCTGAAAGGATACATGCATATAAGAACTACGGTGAAGAAAAAAAGAGGTAATATTTCCCAGACAATTTATAATTTATATATTTAATAGTAAGTTGAAAATCTTGGTCAGTATCATAATTAATTATTAGCTTAACTTAATAAATGCTGTAAATTAGTTTGGATTATTAATTAAATTTTTCATTGATGAGCATGCACTAATATATGTGGAGCATTGCATTTTTTCTACTTTTGTAAAAGTTCGGATCCCTCTCTATCCCCCTTAATAAACATGTTATGTCTCTTTATGTTTAAAAATTTGTAAATTGTTTAAAAAAGGAATTTTTAGGTGTCAGATAGAAATTGGGACCTGATGGCCGAGTGACCAGCGTTCGGCGCCACAGGTTTCAGTTTTAAGTTCCGGCAGTGCCATGGATGTTTAAAGTGGTTCGGAATCCATCAATGCCAGTCCAATATGACTGTAGGGCTGACAACCCTATCCCGTAAAAAGAAAACATCTCTCGTCTCGAATTCTGCTTACTGGCAGACTGCCTTGGCCCACCATGGAGCTGTTAAGCCATTGATGATGATGAGATATACTAAATTGACTTTTATGAAACTTCAAAAAAATTGTCCATAGATTGTGCGAAGTAGCTTATAAACTGCAACTACGAAATTCTAGGATTAAATAGTCAGGAATGACGATGAGTTCAGCATTCTAGTTTTAAAACTCCACAGTTCATAAATTTTGTTCTTCCCGCGAAAGGTCATCATGAAGTCTTCGATTATAATCTCACGAGCATTTGTTTCTCATTGTATTCGATCCATGTACTATTTAAAGACCCAAAAAATGCTTATGAGACAATCTAATTCTGAAAAATCGCCAACATAAAAACCGAAAACTTCCTCGTTCTTCCTATACGCCATTCAATTTATTCCAATCACCAGTAATTTAATCAACCATTGGATTAATATTTGAAGTAACAACATCCTCTTGTGCAAGCGAATCAGTCGAATAAACACTTGATGTCTCCCGATCAGAGGCAAAGAACCTTTAAGCTTGACCCTTCTTTGCCTAATTCATGCACATCAAAAAAGAGGGACTCGTTTTTCGTTTTTTGACCGCAGGCATGAATCTTCGGCGAGTAGGATTAGAAAAACAAACAGTGGAAAGCAAGAAAGGCTTGCTGATCAATATGCGAAAATTGGTTACTCGATTTCTATCCCTTGACGTCTACGAGTGATGATTCGAAGTTGCCAGAGGTCGTATAAGTAATCACTTCCGCGATTGGGAACTGTGGAAAACAAAGTCTGCCTACCAACCACTGATTTCAGTTTCTGCCAGTCTTCGCGAGTCGGAAGACACAAGATTTGTCATTCGTATACTTTTGTTATTTTCAATACGAATTTTATTTGATTTGATATGCAGCTCAGATAAACAAGTTTTTTCCAAGAATTATAATTGATGACAACAAACAAGATATGTCAAGACCTTTAACTGTTACCAAATAATAAATCGAAAAGAATTTTTTTGAGTTTCAAATTATTTGAGTTGAAATTTACTTCTTATGTAAGAGACAAATTTTTCCAAGTATAATGTTTGACCTTAACTTGAGGCTACAACTAGAAAATTTAGAATTAAAAGAAAATTGCAGTTTCCCTCCATTTTGCCATTTGAATGCTAAATTGCACAAATGTGCAGTTTTTAAGTCCCCCACTTAAAAACCGTAACTTTATAACTCAATCAGTGTTAGTAACATTTTAGTTTTCATCTACCATTCTTTCAATTCTTTTATAATAACTTGTTTATTTCCATACCCACCAACTCTCTCGAATTTCTGCCCTTCTCCTGGACTCCCTAATTATTTATAAATCTACGAAATTTTATCAAAAATAAGAAAATTCGCTTAAAACAGGGATTTTTGTACAAAAATTAGGAGAATTTCGAAGAAAATCCCTAACGACGAAAAGTTAAAATAATCCATCACAAATAAAAAAAAAATAGTAAATGAAAAACGATCTATAAGCGTGAAAATATAATTCTAATCCCAATGCTTAGCATCACGTTCTTGAAATGGTTTCATGGCGCCTTGCAACAGAAGGAAAGAAAATTTCGTAAACGAGTCATGGATCGTGTGAGGTAAAAAAAAAAAAAAAAGTGTCGATCGTTTTCCTGCTACGAAACTGAAACAAACGCCTTCCCGAAATTCGCTCCTTCGTTAACATGGGTTTTGTTTCGGATTGCTATTCTTTTTATGCGAGCGTAATTTTATGTTTAACGATGAGTGCTAAATCAAAATAAATAAATAAATAAAATTAAATACGTTACTCAGCTTAAAGAGCAGCGGAAGAATCCGTCGCCAACATCGAGAATTCGCGTTTCCTTCGCATTAAAGTGTTAAGAATTAATAATCGCATTGGCTTATCAGGAATTCTTAACTAAAAATATGCGACTGAATTACATTTAACGATCGCTATTTTCTGATTTTAATAAATGCTAGTGCAGATATAGCTTGATAAATATAAAATTATTGTTCAAATATGTCCTATCAACCAGATCTTTTCTTATCAAATTTTCATCAGTTTTAATGTGGAAGAAGCATTTCATACAATAAGCATCATTTAAAAGGATTAAATCAGTGATGGAAAAACTTCTTTGCGAACGGTCACTATAATTTATTCTAAAACTTTAAAAAGATTATACAAACCTTACAATACAAATATTAATGTAAAGAATGAAATTACAAGAGCTTTTTTTTTCAAAGTTCCTTAAATTCAGGTTCGAACTACGTTCTAAGAAGTGATGCTAAATGCTCATCTGTCAGTCTATGTCTAACATAATAGTTTCTAAGACATGGTAGAAAACACATGTTGACATATATAAGATGGGGCGAACATAAAAGAAGAAAAAGACTAATTTTATTCCTTTCGGACAATTATCAATAAATATTGCTTTCTGGGAAATTTTCAGGAGGAGACGTAAGTCTTGTTATAATTGTCTATGCTCGTACGGCAACGGAAAGTAGAGCTTTAAATGCGCAGTTTAAATGTAAATGAAATGAGAAAACACACCATGAACTCACTTTCCACGCCGATCACGTGACGACCCTTTCTAGTATTTTGACACGAGCTATATACAATATATGTTATAAATTTTATAGTAATGCAATAATATTGGCTCTGAGATATGGACTATGATGTACAGTTATAGAGAGTATGTGAAGAAAAGATTTTGAGAAAGATTTTGGAGCAATATAT
The DNA here is from genome assembly GCA_021605095.1 of Caerostris extrusa. Classification (NCBI taxonomy): domain Eukaryota; kingdom Metazoa; phylum Arthropoda; class Arachnida; order Araneae; family Araneidae; genus Caerostris; species Caerostris extrusa. Next base: position 50,313 of record BPLR01010033.1, read on the forward strand.
AAAAATGGTATATATTGCAAAAAAAAAAAAAAAAAAAAAAAAGCATATATTGGAGAATTAGAACAACTAGAGAAACACATGATTGTTATGGGGAATTAAATATTGTTACGAAGAAAAGGAGAAGGAGAATTCAATGACTGGGTCATATAGAAAGAAGGGAGCTAAACAGAACAACAAGAAGACTCTTTTAAGGAAAGCCCTAGTGGACCTTGAATAAGACTAGAGGACTAGAGCCAGAGGAAGACCAAGAATTAGATAGATCAAATCGAGGAGGATTTGAAGACACTCAGTATTATTTACTGGAAACAAAGGCAACTAATCGTGTGGAATGGCAAAAAAATCTTGTAGGAGGTCAGGGCCCTTCAATGTCTGTAGCACCAATGATGAATACAATAATATTTATTATTGATATTGTACATTGTATAGTAATATTACAAATATTTTATATAAATATAATAGTTTTTTATTTGCGGGGCACCGGATAAAATCTCCAGGCTGACCGGTGCTGTTTAATCCATTCTTGATTAAACAATTAATAAGGAGAGTATTGGATGGCTTACGGAAACCAACACTGTCCAACTTGAACTTTTATTTTTTGCTTACAAGTAAAAAAAATTAAAAAACTCAAAGTTCTTTTTTTTATGACACGGAACAAAAAAAAAAAGTGCAGGTTAAATAACAATATTGATATCATTTCAAAGTTTTCATTTTCTTCACGCATGAGAAGCTGTCAAAAAAAAAAAATCGAAAAACGCAACTGAAGTATTTGATCTTTTCTTCCACCGTCCCAGGTCGGCTAACTTCTGCTGGTTAAGCCTTTCTTAAAGAAAATCGTCTGGAAGGCACAGTGATGTAATAGCGAGCCGAATTTCCTGTTTCGGAGCCCCTCCAAGAATTGTTTGATTGAGTTTCTAGGATCCGATATTTGTCGGTTACCCACCGATCGCTCCAGCGGTGATCGCCCTCCGCACAACCCGTGGGGCGCAGGGGCTGTATACCAAATGACTGGCATATCCGTAATAAATATTCTGTACACATTGTGTAATTCGAAGCATCAAAGCAGGATTTCATAGCACAGGATTAAATTCCTTTATTAAAGGAACTGTTTTTTTTCATTTGCTCAAATTGATAATCTTAGCGGATATGACTTGAAGTTGCCTGACTATAAAAAAAAATTAATGTTTTTAACTTTAGTAAATTTTATTAGAAATAAAATATTATTTAAAAGGTGCAAGAGAAAATCTAAATCGGATGTGTAAAATATTTGATAACGATTAAAAATTATTGTTTGCAAATTGTAATTTAAAAATCAGTGGCCCTGAACAGTTCTCACAAATTCAAGTTTTAGGAACCTTTCCAAAGTGAAAATTATAAGTTGCGACTGGATCTCGCTCTACTGGTTCTTGGAAAAGAATTGAAGCTTCTTGGGACTAGCCGATAGCCGGTGTGTATACCCATATGATGAGGCTTACTGTCAATATTCGAGAGTCTATTCAGGAAAGTGCCATTACTTTAATCCAATCATTAAATTTCGAATAGACTAACATGTTATCTTATAGGACGGCTTACTTTATTTATTATATTATGTAGAGCATTATATAAAGGTTTTAAATATTAGCGCGGTATGAAAATGGTTGCAAATGTTTTAGAATAAATTTAAATCCGTCTGTGGGTTGGAGCAAATCCATCTACTATAATAATGATTTAATTCAAGGGACTTAGAGTGACCTAATGGTTAGTAAGCTGGACTTCTAAACTAAAGACACTTAATTCAAAAATAAAAAAATAAGCCGAATCGAATTTTTTTTGTTCACATAGATATGAACAAAAATAAATGTATAAGTCAAAAATCTTTCTTTTCGTTTCAGAAAATCGATAGAAAGTAGGAAACCTTTTAAATGCTGCCCTTGAGAGATATTAATCCGAAATTGTGAGATGGACACAGATTCACCGAAATGATACTCTCATTACAAAGTGACCAACAATATTGTTAGAGGGGAGATAATTGTATCTTTTTATTTGATTCTTTTAGAGTATTAAACAATTTTAACTCTTTTTAAATTGTTTTAATTTTTTTTTTAATCAATACTTATCCATTTAATATTCAAAAAGAGTGACCTAGTAGATATCGCAAGAACTAAGAGCAAGATGCGATATTTGAAAGTTACCATGATGTATGTAGGATTGAGTGCAATACAGCTATAGGTTTGAAAGTCCTTTGATACAATTCAAAGGGCATGAAAAAAAAGCACTTATCAAGATTACTTCTTTCCAGTGTAGTTAGTCCTCTGTTTTTAATTGGAGTGAAAATGATGCCATCCTTCCGAGGCAAGGAATCATAGGAACCCGTGGACCAGAAAAGTCCATCCATTGGGTTCGAGGAAAAAAAAGAACTTGTCCTCTTGAGGTGTTCATTTGAAAAGTTGATAATTAAAGGTGGTACAGTGTACCTAATAAACCACTATGCACCTTGGATAACGTTGAATCTATTATGTAGCTGCCATTCCAGTAATGTAGGACTCCAGTTTAAGTACCAGACACCAGATATAAGAAAACAACAGATCTAAAACAAACCAAGTGCAATTGCTACTCGCTCCCTTCCGAAATTCCGCGGGAAACCTCGGCAAATACGCGCTACCAATCTCATTGCTACGCCGTCTCTGGCTAATTAAGCGGAGAGGGTGGGTGCAGGGAATGCCGCAATAAAACGTCGTGTGAGGTTTCACATCTCAAGTCGCGGCGGGTGCCCTATCGGGTGTTCTCTCATTCCCCGGAATCGACGAGTTTGTTTCGGAAATGGACGAGGAGCCAAAATTACAGCCCTTGTCTCTCTCCGTCTGCTTTGTTACACGGACTCATGAATATCAATGCACGTTCCCACACCGCGGTCGGAATTGTTTCTCTTGGGTTTATACATATGGAATTCTTGTTTATTTTAATTAGTTTTTCCATTGGGAATATGTAAGGAGAAAGCACTTGTTGGAATGGGTTTACTTAGTATATACGAGCGATTTCTTTTATGCAGTCGTAGATATTCAAATGCTTCAGGCTATGTTTTATCTAGAAGTCTTCATTTACTTTTGAAAATATAAGGTTGTATATTCTGTGTATATATGCTTCAGGCATATGAATATGGAAGAAGAATATTCATATTAGGATATTCATATACATCAGGCATATAATTAGCTATAAATGAATATCCTTAATATATTATATTCAGGAGTATCATAAGTCATGTATTGTTTTATGACGAAGTCTTCATTTAAAGTTTTTTTGAAATATGAAAATGTATATTCTGTGTATATATATATATATGCTTTATTCTATTCTTATTCATTATTCTGTGTGTGTATATATATATATATATATATATATATATGCTTTATTCTATTCTTATTCTGTGTATATATATATATATATATTCATCTGAATGAACGACATATGGAGGTTTACATATGGAATTCTTGTTTATTTTAATTGGTTTACCCAATGGGAATATGTAAGGAGAGAGAGCACTTGTTGGAATGGGTTTTACTTATACTCGAGCGATTTCTTTCACAGAGTCCTAGATATTCAAATGCTTCAGGCAATGTGTTATCTAGAAGTCTTCATTTACTTTTGAAATATAAGGTTGCACATTCTATGTAATGCATGCTTCAGGCATATGAATATGCATAATTAAAATTCGAGATAAACATTCAGAATGACGAGGATAGACGGCTCAAACATTAAAATATTCCGTATGCTTCAGATTTTATTAATTCAAATTTTCCATTTAGCTATTATCATGGATTTTAAAAAATATTGTCCCATGGATCTTGACATGAGTCATGGTTATTAATGATTGAAAAAGCCAGGACTAATTGAAAGCGATAAACAAGTCATGAAGGTACCCATACAGGGGGACGCCAATTCAATACAAAATTAAATATACATTTTTTTGTTACTGAGAGTATTAACTAATTAGTTATTTATTCGAACTAAAGAAATGTAAACATATTAAATTAAAGAATCCCTTCTGTAAATTCAATTTGTCAATTATAACTTCCACGATTTGTTTTCTCTTCTGATATTCCCAGCTATATTATCCTTAAGGTGGGTTTAGACTATCCTTATTTCACTTCTAATAAGTATTAAAAAATAAAATGACTCGATCGTTTCGTCTCCAAATCTAAGGGTATGAATAAGAATAGTACCAACTCTTCTTTCAAGTGCAATTAGTTGACAAAGATATTTTCTAGGCTATAAATAATATAAAAAAAATTACATACAATAATGATATCACAAGATCAGTTGATAAATTTGTTAGCAATATCTGTAAAGTGCATAATACATGGGATTGTTTCGTTATCTTCAAAGGGAAATAAACTGCCTTGCTACTCAAACATAAATTTATGATGTGCGTGATCTTCGATTGACTTATATTAACGGGAAAAATCGTATAAATTTATTTTTGAGATAACAAGTAATATTAAATGCATTGTTTTTTTTCCCTTCAAATTTATGATCAATGTTATCTAAACAGAATCATATTTAAATATCAGATTATAAAATATTACAAACAGAAAAATTTTGCAAGAGCCAGATTGATATCCAAAGTAAAAACAGGAAAACCAATATATACAGGTGTCCAAAAGTTAAGCATAATTCGTAAAATTTTGAAAAAATTTGAGTAAATATTGATAAACTTGCTCGAAAATCATTTGTTGAAAGTGAAACATTTCATTCGACGTAATCGTGCACAAAAATCTGTGCACATCGAAACTGACTCATGCGGCATAGGCAGTCCAGGCAGTTTTCGTTCAAATGATGTCAGGACATTGTTGAGGATCAAACAGGGCGAATGATGGCCCAAAGACACCAATTGTATATGTCTATGAAAAGAAGAATCGTTGGTATTCGAGCAATCACAAACAGAGGTATCTCGAATTCTGAATGTGCTCGACTTTGGGATTTCAAGATTGTGGTAGAGGTTTCAAAATGCGGAAGATGTTACAGAGACGAAGATTTTGATTAATCTTACGCCTTATGCTAATCTGTTTCGAGATGCTGCCGGGCCCTTATGTGGCATTTATAGATGATAAAGCGCCTTGTAGCAATCAGGACCTGATCGACAGCTTCCTAGAAACGGAAAATATCCAGCTCATGCCATGACCTGCTAACTCAGCTGATCTGAATCTTATCCGACATGCTTAAGATATGGTTGGGAGTCAACTTGGAAATCTTTCATCACCCACCAAGTTCTGTTCCTGTTTCCAGTGCTCTCCGTGACGTTTAGATCTATTTGAGTCCACAACTCATTCAAAATGCCATAGCAAGTACGGGAAATCATCGTGCACCATATCTGACTACCAGAGGTGACAGCTCATGTTATTAAACTCAGCATCACCTTTTTTATTTCATTTCTTTTTACCAGAGTATAAACTACTCTGTTGCTCAGGTTTTTTTTCATACTATATCTTTGGATAATAAAAGGGATTATCCTTCTTTTACAAGATTTTCTTATTTTATAATCGTTTTACATTCGCATTCCAGCCTTCGTGACTTAAGAGTTTCTTCAATATGTACAAAATTACCAGTTGTGCTTAACTTTTTGGACACCAGTATATTGTATTGCATCTAAAACATTTTATGAATAACGAGTTGATGTATTAACAGCAATTTGTAAGTACATTAACTTGAAAATAGACATTGTTCTTAATTATGAATATCCTTCACGTTCATCTTTTTTTTACATTGAAGATACAGTCAGGCTCATTAAGTTTCTCCTTCTTCAATAATCTTATGTTCCTTAAAAATTAAATAGAAAGAAAACCAAAAATCCCACGAAGGTTAAAATTTGCTTTATTTTAAAAGGTCTAGCTTGCGAAGTTAACCATTAAGCTATAAAAACGCTGTTAATATAGAGCTTTAACGGTATAAAAGGAGATTAAATTTTTCAAACTTAAATTATCTCAAAATTATTGAGAGATGGATTCTACTATTTTGCCAAGTTAAAAATCCTACCCATAATGTAAATTTCAACCAAATCATTGAGTTCGTGACCTCTCCTTGTAATTTATTTGAAAATAATTATAATCCTTGTAAGTTATTTGAAAGTAAGTTATATGAAAACTTTTAACTGGAACTCGATCTAATATCAATAAATTTTAGTCTTCAATATCGATGATACACCAGAACAAAAAAACTTTGGAAATTACTGGATTATTCTAAGCTTGCGAAATATTTGCCCAAGTTATCTCTGTCTCGTCATTTTGGTCAAGTCCAGGTCGGCAACCTGCGGCTCGCGAGCCGCATGCGGCTCTTTGGATGTGAAACTGCGGCTCTTTAGTTCCAAGTTTATAGTTTTTAATAATGCAAAATATTATTTATTTTAGAAACAAAAACATTTTAAAATCGTTCTGAACTGATTAACGAGGAATCTGAAGAACTGTTTCGTGATTTCAAAAACAAACCAGAAATCTTGAAAAAAATCAAAGATTTTCTATCCGCTAAAACAGTACAAGATAGAATAGCTAAAAATGTCTTCAAATGTAACATATTTGCAGATGGAAGATATACAACTTTCTTCTGCCTTATCACTGGCTATAGATGAGTCTTGAGACATAAAAGACACGGCACAAGTTGACCTTTTTTGTCAGGTATATGTCTTCCCAAGGTCCAAAAGAAGAACTTCTAGGATTGCTACCGCTCTCGGGACAAACTAGACGGGAAGATATAGCGAATGCCGTGCAAAAATGCCTTGAAGACAATAAGATCGATTTAAATAAAAATCGTTTCAATAGCAACTGATGGAGCCAGAAGTATGACAGGAAAAAATAAATGGGCAACAACGATTCTTTAGAGCAAAATAAACCACGAAATTCTTACGTTTCACTGCATAATACACCAAGAAGCGCTTTGTGCCCAATCATTTCAGCCGAAATAGTTGAGGTCATGAATTTGGAAATCAAGATTGTTAACAGCGTCTTGCCAAAAATTACTCTACCATCGTAAGTTTAAAGAATTCTTAAACAGAAATGGAGACTCAGTATTCCGACCTCCTTCTTCACTATAAAGTGCGATGACTTTCCAAAGATAAGGTGTTGAAACGTTTTGCTTTTGTGCTTGAATGAAATAAATACATTCCTAAATAAAAAGGCATTAATCACCCTGAGTTAGAGAACGGCAAATGGTTGCAAAAATTTTACTTTATGGTGGATATCACAGCGAAATTAAATGAGCTGAATCTAAACTACAAGGAAAGGGGAAACCCAGACTACGTTTTTGGTAGAAGAATTGGTTTGTTTTTGAAGAAAAATTAATTCTTTTTACAGAAGATATTCAGAGCGGTATATTACTTCATTTTCAATTTCTAAAGCAATATCGTGATAAAACTAGTTCAACTGTTGACACAAGGTACTCCAGCACAGTTATAAAAAAAATTAAAAGATGATTTTTGCTGATAGATTTGAGAAAAATTCAAAACCAACAAAAACCACTCTAGTATGCATAGTAAATCCTCTAAACACAAATAGTAACAAAATCCACATTGAGCCATTTGGAATTGATACTGGATCTCTAGAAATGCAATTGATCGATTTAAAAAAAGTAAAGCTTTGTGGACTGGAAAATTTACAGAGTTGAAAAGCAAGTTGGAAGAGTTGGAGGTCAGAATTGTATGTACGTAACGCAACAAAAAAAGTGGACAACTTGAAAAAGAAATGCCGGGAGTTGAGGCACTTATATTCGACGCATGGAATAGTCTTCCAGATTGTTACAGTCAGGTGAAGAAGTTTGCATTTGGAGTGCTATCTTCGGATCGACATATTCGTGCGAGCAAGCGTTTTCTTGCATGAATATTATTAAAAAGTAAAGTAAGAAGCCAACTAACGAAAATTTAGAGTCGTGTATGAAACTTAAAGCAACAAGTTATGAGCCAAATTTATCCAAACTTTCTAAAAAACCATGCAAAGCCAATGCTCCCATTGTATTTGTTTGCTCAAATGTATGTTATTGTTTTTTTTTATTTTAAGTACAAAATTACGTCGTTTAGTAAAGTTTAAAGTTTCTACTTGAATAACCATGCAAAGCCATCGCTCCCATTGAATTTGTTTGTTTAATTGTTTGTTATCGAAGTACAAGTTAGTGTTGTAAGTAAATGTTTAATTGTTTTAATTTTTACTTAAATAATAAGTAATTACTAATAATGAATAAATAGAATGATACAATGAATAAATAGATATGTTTTCTTATGAATAAATAGATTAGTTTTTTTTTTTTAACAAAAAAACCTTATTTATGCGAGTACTAACAGGTGGGCTAGTATTATTAAATCGGCGCTACTAGTATTAAATCCATATAATTTTTAGTTAGCCTAATCTTCAAAAAGACATGTGTATAAATTTGACAACTGTTTCACTATTAGTATGTGAGTTATAGCATTTTTAGTGAAGCAACTTTTGTTAGTTTGAAAAATAGATAAAAAGGAATTTCATGTGTTAATAAAAGCATTGCTTTTGGAGAAAAAATACTATTGAAGCCAAGGCTTAGCTTGATAAACATTATTCGGACTTTGCACCAGAAAAATCAACCGTAGAGAAGTGATTTGCTAAATTTAAACGAGGCGAAATGAGCACCGAGGACTATGCGCAGTGGACTCCCCAAAGAGGCTGTTACCGACGAAAACATCAAAAAAAGTCCCCAAAACAATTTCTGATAACCGTAAAGTAAAGTTGATTGAGATAGCTGAGATCCTAAAGATATCAAAGGAACGTGTTGAATATATCGTGAATGAATATTTGGATATGCAAAAGCTCTGTTCAAAGTGGTGCCGCTTGAGCTCACAATCGACCAAAAACAACAACCAATTGATGATTCTAAGCAGTTTTGGAGCTGTACAATCTTAAAAAACCCGAATTTTTGCGTCGATATGTGACAATGGATGAAACATGGCTCCATCATTTCACACCGGAGCCCAATCGACAGTCAGCCGAGTAGACTGCACGTGATGAACAGTAAAAATGCTATAACTTCATTAAAAATGCTAATAGCGCAACAGCTATCAAATTTATACACGTGTCTTTTGAAGGTTAGGGCTAACTAAAAATCATATGGATTTAATACTAGTAGCGCCATCTATGTGTCAGCCTACGAACTTTTCAGCCCACCTGTTATTTATTGTTGGCAAAGAAAAAAAAATTTTGTGGCTCTTTAAAACTTTGAAATTTGTAAATTGCCATTTTTGGCTTCTTCTGACTCAAAAGGTTGCCGACCCCTGGTCTAGTTCCTTATCTCTAATTTTAACTGTGTCGTAAAATTCTTCTAATTATCAAATGAATGATAATTTCTCCCGCACCATAGAGCTGGCCCCCAGACCTTAAGTAGTCCTGTCTTTTGTCTTCACCCCTCACTCTGGTCAAGGTCCGTGATGAGGGTCAATGGTTGACTTCTCACGCTCAATATCTCAAATGATTGATTTTCACCATGTCTCATAAATATCTCTGAAATACATCTTAATTGAACAGTATGTATAAGAAATAAGGCATATAACTAATGCATTAGGCAGTATGTATAAGGTATATAGCAGCTTAGATGTAACTTTTACTTTGCAAGGCTGGATCGCACCATTAAATAAATTTTGACCATCAACCGAGAGATGTTGCACAAAACACCCCTCAACCGGGATAGCTTTAATTAAGTCTTTTTGTGCTCAAAAGAAATACAGCTGCCAACACTCTTCTCTACGAAAAACTTTGACATGTCCAGCACAGGATACCAGCTTTTGGATTTATAAGATCAAAACATGAAATATTTTACTACCTGAATCATCTATATTTCATTAATCTGAATATTCATCCAGATTTTATCTTTCCAAACAATGTAGGTCGTTAACCATCACAGAAACAAACACCTCAATTAATATAATGGTAGGTAAATGGAACACCGCCTGTAATAGTCTCATCTATCTAGCAATATATCTCATCTTACTAAATTAAGCCGCATTACTTTACGAATAACGAGTTTATGTATTAAATGGTATCTATAAAAATTTATAACGAGTTTATGCAAGGTATCCCATACTTAGATCTTCAAACAGCCAGCATCTGTGCTTTATGCTTCCTTCTTTATTAAGAGTAATGGGATGTTAACTGTTTTAGTGCCCAGTCACGCTGGTGCTCTTGGCTAACTGTAAGATGCCGTGTTGGCAAGTAATCTAACGGAAAGGTTGCTTCAGCTACAAGGAATCATGCATAGCCAACCACCATAACTCTCAGACATAGGCAGGGCAAAAGTAATTATACCAGTGGTGTGAGATGTAGGCAAAATTCTGGAGCATGGTGGAGAAAGACCGATGCAGATAAACATTTATGACAACATGGGAACACCACACACACACACACACTACGCCTCATTGCAGAAGGCAAGATTGTGATATCTGGGAGCGAATTTCGTGACCAGATCTTGCAAGAAACATGAGTCAGAGATAACAAGGACGACGCCCATTTTGCTTTTGTTCCTGGAGGTGCTTTTTTCGCTTTCTGAAATCGTGAAGTCGTGCTACTGGAGAAGCGCTGCTGCCAGAGACGTAATAAGGAAACAAGAACTGTGGCCAAGGCGTGATCAGAGAAGGGAGAATAGATTAGAACCAAAGGTTCTAACACTTCTTACCCATAATGTACTTCTCCGAAGAAACTGTATCAGAGTGAAAACACTTCCATTTGTACAATATTGAATTTAATTGTGTTGAAAAATGCAGATAATGTTATTACTGAGATAGTGGAGTCCGAGAAAATAATTAGACACGATGTAAAAAAAAAGAAAATTAGCAAAATACTAACAATGTAAATTCTTTTTCAATTTTCCCAATCCGAGACATTCATGTTTCTTTACATTTGACTCATAACCCCACCCTTCTTTTTTGAAGAAAAACTCGTTGATCAATTTACAAAGGGAGTCATTTCGGTAAATAAACCTTGATTTATATTGTTTAATTTAATTTAATTTTTGTTGTTGTTGTTGAACATCAGTGGGCTGCATGTTCAATTATATGCACACCACGAACAGCCCACCTATTTATGGAACATATGGGAAGATTTTTAATTATAAGTGAGCGCACTCATATAATACATGGACTAAGCAATACGTAAATCATTTGTAGA